>CP149065.1:1845000-1940000 GCA_038024825.1 Polylopha cassiicola
TATTCCCCCCTCCTTGACTGCCAATAAAACTGGGAGAAAAGCATGGGACAGTGAGTATCTTAATTAACTAGCTTATGCCAGCGACATCGTCTGCACACCCATTATACATGACTTCCGATGAAAAACTCATGCTGAATTTCATTCGTATAACTTCAAAAACGGCAGTTTCAGACTAACTTTGAACCCCTATTACATCCCTAGGGGGTGAATTTACAAAAATTCTTAGTGCTTCCTTACGATATAAGGAACCGCTGTGCAAAATTTTAAATTTTCTATACCTTATAGTTTAGACACTGCGTTGATAAACGACTCAGTCAGTCAGTCGTTCAGTCAACTTTAGCTTATAAAAATTATATAGATATAAATAATGTCACTAATAATGTTTTCTCATACTCAGATAAATTTTGGCAAAAATTGTATATGTGACGTTGTTACACCTTACGTGATATGTGGCTCATTCTTCTTTTCTATTGACAGTAACCTGTCCTGATTTTTTGTTCAATATATATTTATGTCTGCAAGTGGGGACTTTAGTGATATTCACATAAGTACTTTTGCTTTGAACGAATCTGACTAGAGACATCATAGTGTCTTTTTTACTTTGTGTATTTTTTCTTTTTTCTCCTGTAATTTTATTTTATATTTGACTCCTGGAAACCTTTACTTTTCCAGTAAATTTAATTTAGTCTTTTGACATCTGGAGACCTTATACATCTCCAGTGCCTATTGTTATTTTTTTTGTTTTTTTTTTCTCCTATTTTTTTTTTTTAAATGTAATTAGATTACATACATATTGTAATTTGTACATAATTTATACTTAAGTGAAATTGTAATATTATTATATTAAAAAAAATATACCTCATTGAGTTTATCCTCGATTCTTCTAAAGAGGTTTTTTTTTGCTGAATCGAAAAAGAATATTAATTTTAACGTTGACATTCACAAGTGCCTGTAAGAGCCTAGCCTGAATAAATGATTATTTGAGTTTGAGTTTGAGTTTGAATACTTTCTCTAATTATAATGAGATTTTGTAAGTCAGTCTCATTATTTCAGAGTGCATTGACTACCAGCATGACCTGGTATACCCGTGTGAGCGCAGCGTGTCGCTGACAGGCGAGATGAGTCGCGCTAACCACTGCAAGCACAACGCAGATGAACTGATCGTGGGAGGAGTGGAGGCTGCTTCGGGAGAGTTCCCGCATATGGTAACTTTCATCAATAAAATAATTTCTGATGCCTTCGCGGTTTGCGTATTTTATTTTATTAACTGACGTTTCAGAGCCTTACAGATTCCATAATCGCAACACGACTGAGCTGACAATAGTCTTATGCTAAAGTGACTTTAGCATAAGACTATTGTCAGCTCAGTTTCAGCTCAATATCGGCAAAATGTCGACTCGACAATCCCTACTAATATTATAAATGCGAAAGTAACTCTGTCTGTCTGTCTGTCTGTTACGCTTTCACGCTAAAACTACTGGACCGATTTAAATGAAATTTGGTACAAAGAATGTCTGGAGCCTGAGAAAGGACATAGGCTACTTTTTAACCGACAGCAAAAAACGGAGGAGTTCCACGCGGACGAAGTCGCGGGCAGAAGCTAGTTCATTATATATAGGCAGAGTTCACTGTACTTACGTCAATATTTTAGTAAAGATTTCTTAAATTTTCTCTTTTTCCGTGCTACTTTTTAATTTTTTTTCTTACTTAAGAACCCTCTCCCGATAATAACTTTTATGGAATGAAACAACTTTAGACGGATTTAACTCGCGTATTTTATTATATTGGTTGACGTTTCGGAGCCTTCCATAATCGTAACACGACTGAGCTGACGATAGTCTAATGCTAGTAAGTTTATTGGCTGACGTTTCGGAGCCTTTGCAGATTCCATAATCGTAGCACGACTGAGCTGACAATAGCCTTATGCTAAAGTGGTTAGGTAATACAGCTATGCAAACTACCTTATTTACTAAATTACTAAATTTAAGTCTTTTGTAGGCAATAAAATTAAATATGCGAGTTAAATCCGTAGATAGTTGTTACATTCCAATGAATAAAATCTTTACTAAGTAGGTACAAGTGGACCTGGCTCAGCAAAGCTTTTTTTTCGAACTGAATACCGAAGCGCAGTTGGCCAGCTAATGGGCCTTTACTGCATTTGTCGTCAATGTTGGAATGAAACAACTTTAAAAGGATTTAACTCGCGCATTTTATTTTATTGGCTGACGTTTCGGAGCCTTTACAGATTCCATAATCGCACTACTGAGCTGACAATAGTCTTATGCTAAAGTCTAAAGTTGTTTCATTCCAATGTATAATAACCGCGAAGGCATCAGATATTATTATAATAACTTGTCGATATTCCAGGTGCTGCTAGGATTCGGAGACGAGGTCAGATCAGCTGTGTGGCAGTGTGGAGGGACACTCCTCAGCAACAGGTTCATTCTTACAGCTGGGCACTGCACCTCGGGGAAAGACATGTGAGTGCCACCTTTTTAAGGTGTGGTTAAACGGCGCGGGGTAGCTCGATCCTATGCGAGCTGAAGATGCAAGCCTGCGCGTATACACGGCGCGGGATAGCACGATCCTAAGTGATGGATCGTGCGAACTTTGCCGAGCCGCGCCGAGCGCAGTTGTTTAAACG
Source organism: Polylopha cassiicola (assembly GCA_038024825.1). Taxonomy (NCBI): domain Eukaryota; kingdom Metazoa; phylum Arthropoda; class Insecta; order Lepidoptera; family Tortricidae; genus Polylopha; species Polylopha cassiicola. The sequence goes on from CP149065.1 coordinate 1,847,645, forward strand.
GCGCGTGGCGCGCTGAATCACGAGCGGAGCCAGGCTCGGCTCGTGTGTTTGCGCGCCGTTTAACCGCTTGAGAAATTCCAAATGTACACCTTGGTAGCTTGGTAGTGTGTGTTCGTGATCGGGTGTGTGTGTGGCATCGTAGCTCGATAAAGCGATTTTGATTTCAGATCGCTTTAATTTTTGTACTAGTATACTTATATGAATTTTGTTTTGCAGTTTTCTTGCAAAAGACATATTTATCGGTTTCTTTATTAAATCATTTTATCATGTCCAATTTAATATCAGTCAGAAATGCCTACATAAATGTATGTATTTATTTCTGATGCCTTCGCGGTTATTACACATTGGAATTTAACAAATATTATTATACCTAACTTATTTAACTATCATAATATATTTAATCATTTTATTTGCTAAAGTTTCATAAACTCAATTCCTATATTCGTAGGCGACTCGGCTGATAAAACGTTTATTTGCTGACGTTTTATCAGCTGATGGAACTAACACGAGTAAAATTGGCAACTGTAGAAAAGTTAATTTTTGGAATCGTCAACAAATAAAAAAAAAAAACGCGAGTTAAATCCATTACAGGTGTTTCATTCCAATGTGTACCTAATAACCGCGAAGGCATCAGAAATTATTAATATAATATATGTGTGTAACATATTATTATAACTATTAATATATTTTTTCAGAGGTCCAGTAACCTGGGCCCTAGTGGGCACGCTTCGTCGCAGTGAAGAGGTGGATGCATCGAAAGTGCATAGAATAAAGCGCATCATCAGACACCCGGACTACAAGCCGCCGGCCAAATACAACGACATTGCACTTTTGGAAACAGAAACTGAGTAAGTCGTTCAAGTATTACGTAATGCAATTTTTGAAGACCGTATCCCCTTCAAAAATGCATTTTCTCGAAATTGGTTCAACATAAACAAAAAAAAAATATTTACAAAAATTGTAGAGAATCTAATTCTCTACAATATTTCAATACAATTTTTTATAATACGATTGTTTATTTTTTTACGTTTATCCTTGGAAAATGAAGACGCGGACACCTACATTAGGTAGGTTTTGAGACAAGTTTTGGGGTACCATAATATTTATACCAATTTATAGCCAACTATCTCTCGTTCCGAGGTGAAACAGTAATTCTCCTAGACTATAATTATTAGCTCAGTGAAGATCGATCTAAGTTCGGATCTTCTACTATCCCTACTAATATTATAAATGTGAAAGTAACTCTGTCTGTCTGTCTGTTACGCTTTCACGCTAAAACTACTGGACCGATTTAAATGAAATTTGGTACAAAGAAAGTCTGGAACCTGATAAAGGACATAGGCTACTTTTTAACCGACTACAAAAAAGGAGGAGTTCCACGTGGACGAAGTCGCGGGCAGAAGCTAGTCTACTGTAAGGGACATACAGCCACGAACGCTCTAACTAATTCTTCTTATGCCACTTTTCCAGGATTCGTCTAGACCAATACACAGTGCCAGCTTGTCTGGATGTAGGCAACGCTGGCAGCACCGACCGGGCCTCCGCTACCGGCTGGGGGGTCACCGCGTGGTTGGGGTCTACTTCTGACTCCCTACAGAAGGTTAGCAAGCACTCGCAAGGGAATCAAAACCTACAAGGACCTTCTGGGCAGGAGGGGCAGCCGCTAATATCATGATTAAAGGACGGTCGCCGAAAACAGCAAAAAACGGACGTTGACCTTTTTCTATTTGTCTCTGTCGCAGTGAAGTAATAGTGCCCTCACGCTCGCACATACAAGTTCAAGGTTAAAGGGCAACGTCTGTTTTTCACGGTGCTCCGCGACCGTCCTTCAGTCATAATATCATGGGGGTAGCGGCTGTCCGCTCTGCCCAGAAGTTCCTTGTAGGTTTTGATTCCCTTGCGAGTGTCAAAAATTAATTAGTTATATTATTAGTTTGTCTATGCCTCCCCCCCTCTTATCAAAATCCTAGCTAAGCCCTTGGCATAATATCCGTAAATTTCAAATTCATGTGTCTCGAACACCGCATTACAAAGTGTCAAGTCTGAGCGAAGCGCAGCGCCGACTAGCGCGCGAGCTCGGCGGCGGGAGGAGGGGGGATCGGTGACTAGTTAGGTGATAAGGGTAACGGACTCATAGTGTCTTTTTTACTTTGTGTATTTTTTCTTTTTTTTCTCCTGTAATTTTATTTTATATTTGACTCCTGGAAACCTTTACATTTCCAGTAAATTGAATTTAGTCTTTTGACATCTGGAGACCTTATACATCTCCAGTACCTATTGTTATTTTTATTTTTCTCCTATATTTTTTTTAAAATGTAATTAGATTAAGTACATACATATTGTAATTTGTACATAATTTATTCTTAAGTGAAATTGTAATATTATTATATTGAAAAAATTATACCTCATTGAGTTTATTCTCGATTCTTCTCAAGAGGTTTTTTTTTGCTGAATCGAAAAAGAATATTAATTTTAACGTTGACATTCACAAGTGCCTGTAAGAGCCTAGCCTGAATAAATGATTATTTGAGTTTGAGTTTGAGTTTGGACCTTAAAAGGTCAAACCCCGCCGCATATGCCCACACTCGCATTGGCTGTCACGAGCCGAGTGCGAGTGGCAGTATTTAAACCCTATGGCGCAGTAGCAAAACCGCATTTGCTCTCACGTGTGATGGACGTCAGCCAATACGAGTGTGAGCATATGCGGCGGGGTTAAGAACTTAAGGGGCCCAAGACAAGTGCCCAACGTTCAACGTTAACGTTAAACGTTAAGACCAAAATGTATGGGATTTGACATCCGCGAACGTTTGTGACGTACGTGACAGTCGTTGGCGGATGTCAAATCCCATACATTTTGGTTCTAACGTTTAACGTTAACGTTGAACGTTGGGCACTTGTCTAGCCCCCAAGGTCTAAGCTAACTTGTCGTTTGTCTCCAGGTGACCTTGACGAAGTTTTCTGACGCTGAATGCAGTGCCAAGTACCCTCCAGGCCAGAGGTACCTCAAGAACGGGTATGATGGGAACACCCAGTCATGTTACGGAGACCATACCCAGGCTAAGGATACTTGTCAGGTAATATTGTGGATATCTATTTACAAACAAACTAGCGGATCGCCCCGGCTTCGCCCGGATCTCTTTTTTTATAGCCTATGTCACTCGGGAATAGTGTAGCTTCCCAACAGTGAAAGAATTTTTCCAGTCGTTTTGGAGCCTATTCAATCCAAACAAACAATATGAATATTTTGAAAAAAAATAGGGTTCCGTGCGAAGTGAGGGTGGGCCGCTTGTCTATTTATAAACAAATGAATAAATATAAGTCACGGTAAATTTTTGTGCTCGTGACGTCACTTTGTTGTGAAAACTGACGTAGGTAATAATAGTAAAAGTAAAGTACCTAGATATATAATAATGTATATAGAAAGTCATTTTGAGGGACAATTATGTACATAACATAATTATTTTATTAAATATTTTAGACATTTTTAGATATAAATCACTGTAGCGTTAGACTATTGTCAACTCAGTTGTGCTACGATTATGGAAACTGTAAAAAATCCGAAACGTCACACACAGGTGAAATTTACTCAAAAGCTGGCCAATATTACGTTAAGTGTGTTTACGCCTATACATTGCTGTAGTTTGTCTAAAATAATAGTTTGAAAAATTTAACTTCATTGATACCATGTTTAATTAATATAATTAATCTTACTAGTATTAAAAATTATAAAGTTAAAAAAATACAATTAATATAAAGAATTATTATACTTCTTTATCTTAATTCAATAGTTCTTTTCGACTAATTGGAATGCTACGCCTGGAACTGCCTGAAAAATTGTCAAGAGCATTTTTTTTATTCAAAAACCTTGTTGAGTTTTATTCTATTTTGTTAAGGTGACGCAGGTAGACGCAGCTAATTTTATTGTCATATGAAAGCTATAGATAATAATATGTTCTTTCGAAATATGTAAAATAAACTGATTGAGTGCGATTGAGTATGAACTATTTCACTATGTAAAAAAAAGCTAAACTGTTAAAGTATAGCCTTCTATTCAAAACTATTTAACTATGAAATCGTAAGTTTTATAAGCGTTTTAATTATACAGAAATAAGGTGCTTACCTTAAGGTATAGACTCCATTACGTTTTACACCTAATATCAACGAAATAAAAACTAAACGTTGTTGTTAAACTAATGTTCAAAATTCTTACAAATTACTCCATAAGTAAAACTGTTTAAATCGAGTGTTGTGGGTATCTAAATAAAAAGTGTCAAACGTTCGATAGATAATTAATAAATGGAGTCATATGTCTTGTTCCTAAATAAGTTTACTATTTTTGAATCGGAGTAACTTTGTCTTTGGCAATATTGGCCATGAATTACGTAAATTTCACTTGTGTGCGTCAGCCAATAAAATAAAATACGCTAGTTTATAGTTCATTCCAATATGTAATAACCGCAAAGGCATCAGAAATTATAAAAATCTCTATTATATCCTAACTCTATGCAAAACAACCGCCATTTTGTTTTCAGGGTGACAGCGGCGGTCCGTTACAGATCAAAAGCAATAGGATCCACTGCATGTATACGGTGATAGGAGTTACGTCGTTTGGGAAGCAGTGCGGTCACCCGGACCAGCCCGGGATGTTCACGAGAGTGTCATACTATGTTCCCTGGATCGAGAGCGTTGTATGGGCTTAGCTTTTAAAAAAGAAGACTTTGGAAATCGATCATGCAGCCAAGACTTTGGAATCCGCTCTTTCAGCCTACAGAGTTATTATAAATGGACAATGCGGAGTATTTGTAATTCTCGGTTTTGATTAAATGTGTTTAGTTTTAGATAAAGATGACTTTAGAATCCATTCATTCTGCCCATGGAGTTTTTATAAATAGACAATATGGAGTAATGTCTTAAAAAGAAGACTTTGGAATCCGCTCTTTCAGCCTACAAAGTAAAGTAGTTTTTGTATAAACAAAATGTTTGGTTTTGATTAAATGTCATTAGTTTTTAAATAAAGAAGCCTTTGAATCCGTTCATTCTGCCCATAGAGTTATAAGTAGGTAAGTATTTTTTGTTTTCTCAAAAAAAATGGTTTTAATCAAATGTAATTAGTTTTTATATAAAGAAGTCTTTGGAACCCGTTCATTCAGCCCACAGACATATTATAAATAGCCAATAAAAAAAATATTAAAAGAATTTTTGAGTCATTAAAAGAATATTAAATATACTTGGATATTATTACTTCTACCACTGTATATATATTCCATCCCAACTATTATTATATATGCGAAAGTATCTCTGTCTGTCTGTCTGTTACGCTAAAACTACTGGACCGATTTAAATGAAATTTGGTACAAAAAGTGTCTGGAGCCTGAGTAAGAACATAGGCTACTTATTAACCAACTGCAAAAAAGGTGGAGTTCCACGCGGACGAAGTCGCGGGCAGAAGCTAGTTTCAAATATACTGAGCTATGACGTCATCAATTAGGAGTTCGTAATTGTATTGGTGTAAAGTTAATTTGTCTCTCTTCGCCTGTAACAAATTACAATTTTCAGTTAAAGTATAATTGTTTTATGCAAATAGTACTGTTTGAAACTCTGTTAAGTGTTAGAATGAAACAAGTATAGATTAGATTAATTTATTACTTACTACTGGTCCGCCCCGGCTTTGCACGGATCCCTGATTTTTTTTTTCAAAATTTAATATAGCCTATGTCACTGATGAATAGTGTAGTTTCCTAACAGTGAAAGTATTTTTCAAATCGGTCAAGTAGACTTTGAGCCTATTCATTACAACCAAACAAACAAAGTTTACCTCTTTATTAGTATAGAAAAGTCATAAAATACCTTTAATTAAATTATAACGTCAAATTATAATTGTCAAAACAAAAAACAATAAGTAAAATAAAATAGTCATCTATACTATACTAATATTATAAAGAGGAAAGATTTGTACCTATTTTTGTATGTTTGTAATGAATAGGCTCAAAAACTACTGGACCGATTTTAATAATTCTTTCACTGTTGGGAATATAATAATATGAATAATGAAAAAACCCCGCCCGGGCTTCGCACGATCCCTATTTTTTTTCAAAATATTCTATAGCCTTTGTTACTCAGGGTGAACGTAGCTTCCCAACAGTGAAAGAATTATTAAAATCGGTCCAGTAGTTTTCGAGCCTATTCATTACAAACATGTAACAAACATATAAAAATAGGTACCTACAAATCTTTCCTCTTTATATAATATTAGTATTAGTACCTATAGATATAGAAAAGTCATAAAATACCTTTAATTAAATTATTACGTCAAATTATAATTGTCAAAACAAAAAAAAACAATAAGTAAAATAAAATAGTCATAATTATTAAATGAAATACGATATCATTCCGTTAATTTTATGTTGAATTGATTTTAAATAAAATTTCATGATACAAATATTATATACGCGAAATTTTGTAAGAATGTAAGTCGTTATGTAGGTATGTTTTTACTATTTCATGCAAAAGCTACTGAATGGATTTTGTTGAAACTTTACAATAATATAGCTTGCACATCAGAATAATATATAGGCTATATTTTACAGCGATATTGTGTTAAGTACTCATCGTGCGCAGACGAAGTCGCGGACAGAAGCTAATAAAAATATATTACACACTAGCTGACCCAGCGAACTTCGTACCGCGTACACAGTTTTTTTTCTTTTTTTTTTCCAAATTTTCTCACCTTTTAAACCTTCCCTGGAGTTCTACAAACATTACAAAACTATAAAAAAAACAGAATCAAAATCGGTTCATGCGTAAAAATTTTAACAAACCCCCGACATAAAAACCTAAACAGCAATTGATTTTTATATATATTACTAGCTTCTGCCCGCGACTTCGTTCGCGTGGAACTCCTCCTTTTTTGAAGTCGGTTAAAAAGTAGCCTATGTCCTTTCTCGGGCTCCAGACTATCTTTGTAGCAAATTTCATTTAAATCGGTACAGTAGTTTTAGCGTGAAAGCGTAACAGACAGACAGACAGAGTTACTTTCGCATTTTTAATATTAGTAGGGATTACACATTATATATTATACTATACTACATATCGCACACCTAGATCTAAAGGGAGCTAACTCAAAAATCTGAAGATTTAAATTAAACACACGCTAGAAAAAGATTCCGATTCCTTACAACAATTTCGCCTCTCCCGAAAAAGTTACTTTTTTTGAGTTAGCTCCCTTTAGATCTAGGGGTGCGATATATTATACTAGTTGATCCAGCGAACTTCGTACAGCGTTTAACTTTTTCTTTCTTTGGAATGAGACAACTTTAAACGGATTTAACTCGCTTATTTTATTTTATTGGCTGACGTTTCGGAGCCTTCACAGATTCCTTCTCTCTTTTTTTCCAAGTTTTCTCACCTTTTAAACCTTTCCTGGACACAAACAAAACTAAAATCAGCCAAATCGACCTGTCGAGTTTTAGCCAGACTAACAAACAGCAGTCCATTTTTATTTAATATGTCAATAATATAGAATAGTGGTTGGAAGCATAAATGGCGGCCAGTAATGGGGAAGTTGTGTATCCGAGCATAATCGCATCATTATCGGAGCAGCATTTCCCTTAACGATTATTGGATCAACCTATTAGTTGGTCTGTACGTCACTAGTAAGCCAAGGTCTAGTAAATCTCTACATAGTATAAAATTTTAACAAACTCTCGACATAAAAATCTTAAATTAATATAATAATACTAGCTTCTGCCCGCGACTTCGTCTGCGCACGATGAGTACTTTACACGTCGTTACAAAACATAGCCTATATGTTATTCTGATGTATAAGCTATATTGTGGTAAAGTTTCATTCAAATCCATTCAGTAGTTTTTACGTGAAAGAGTAACAAACATCCATACATCCATACATCCATACTTACAAACTTTCGCCTTTATAATAGTAGTAGGATTAAAAACTTGATATTAGGTAGGTACCTAGGTATAAATAGGTATTTCTACAAAGAAAATGTCACACACATTCCAAATCGGTTCATGCGTTAGGGAGCTATGATGCCACAGACACACACACACACACACACACACACACACACACACACAAACACACACATAGACACACACACACAGACACGTCAAACTTATAACACCCCGTCGTTTTTGCGTCGGGGGTTAAAAACAAAGTCGCTTTTTCTGTCCCTATATAGGGATATAGGGATGTACGCTTAAATCTTACTACGCAACGGATTTTGATGCGGTTTTTTAATAGATAGAGTGATTTGAGAGGAAGGTTTATAGCACCCGTGTGAAGCCAGGCGGGTCGTCTGACGTTTCGAAAACTTTACAGTTCCCACATTTGTAGCACGATTGAGCTTACGATAGTCTAACGTTATGCCTAGACATCTGAAATTATTATATCTATACTTATAATATTATAAAGCTGAAGAGTTTGTTTGTTTGTTTGAACGCGCTAATCTCAGGAACTACTGGTTCGAATTGAATAAATATTTTTTTGTTTGATAGACCATTTATCGAGGAAGGCTTTAGGCTATATAACATCACGCTGCGACCAATAGGACCGAAACAGTAAAAAATGTGTAAAAAACGGGGAATAATAACCTTATTCCACGCGGACGAAGTCGCGGGCACAGCTATAGAAAATATTAATCATTTTAATGTACTATTTAAAAATATGTTTTATTGGAAAGAAACAACTTTAAACGGATTTAACTACGATTATGTAAAGTACGATTATGAAATCTGTAAAGGCCCCGAAACGTCAGCCAATAAAATAAAATACGCGAGTTAAATCCGTTTAAAGTTGTTTAATTCCAATGTATAATAACCGCGAAGGCATCAGAAATTAATATATTTCTAAATAAAAAATGTTATTATAAAATATTGAATATTAAATTGGATGTCAGCTACACTAACCGCAGGATAAAATTGTTTTTAAGTAAAAAAGAATTTCTTAAAGAACAATTTCAAAGATGCAGGAAAGGTTTTATTTTTAATAAATTAGGTATTTACAGTCATAAATCTAGATTAATGATTGAAATAATACTTATAATATACTAGCTTTGCCCGCGACTTCGTTCAAGTAGAACTCCTTTTTTGCAGTCGGTTAAAAAGTAGCCTATGTTCTTTCTCAGGCTCCAGACTTTCTTTGTACCAAATTTCATATAAATCGGTCCAGTAGTTTTAGCGTGAAAGCGTAACAGACAGACAGACAGACAGACAGACAGAGTTACTTTCGCATTTATAATATTAGTTAGGATTATATGCAATATAATTTTTTTAGAATTTAATCTATAGGTACTTCTATACATCTATACTAATATTATGAAGAGGAAAGGTTTGTTTGTTTGTTTGGATTGAATAAGCTCCTGAACGGTTTGGCCGATTTCAAAAATTCTTCGCACGGATCAATTTTTTTATAGCCTATGTCACTCGGGAATAGTGTAGCTTCCCAACGGTGAAAGAATTTTTCAAATCGGTCCAGTTGTTTTGAAGCTTATTCAATATTTATAAACAAACAAACCTTTCCTCTTTATTATATTAGTATAGATATAGACAAATCCTCAGTAATTATTGTGAGTAACCCAAAACCTGAATTTTTGAGACTTCCGTGAAATATCGTATAACTTATACTTTTGGTTGTTTTTCTGGATTCCTATCAAGTTTCTTAAAATATTAGGGCAGTATATTTATGGATTTAAAAACAAACAGTTCATTTGTTTAAATGTGGAATGTAACAAGTAAACAAGAATATGTACAAGAAAAATAAAAACGAGAAAAAGTTATTAATACATTAATTCTTTATTGCTTAATGATCAGTAGTGTATATAACTTTTTAATAAAAAAAATTTAACCGCCGAAAAAAAACTAATAAGTTGCATAATTGTATTTTGTTGCTTATTAGTTTTTTTTCGGCGGTTAAATTTTTTTTATTAAAAAGTTATTATTTTATAATTTTCTGTGGCCATAATTTGTACAAATTATTACATGCTTAATTTTAAATTAGGTACTTTTGAAATAGCTACCTACCATGTTTTTGCTATTAACTTTTAGTGAACAGTAAATTAGCCTATGTCCTTTCTCAGGCTCCAGGTACTTTCTTTTTCCAAATTTTTATGGGATCAACTTTGAGGTATTCCCTATCCAATAAAAAAAGAATTATCAAAAATCGGACTACTCTGTAATAAGTTACGCGTGGTCATACGATACAATCGGTGCGTGAAAAATTAACTCTCTCTCAATCATCCCCTCTTTTCCTACCCTTAGGGTTGGAATTTTTTTTCCAAATTAAAATGGGACCAATTTCGAAGTATACCCTTTCCAATAAAAAAAGAATTATCAAAATCGAGCCACTCTATAAAAAGTTATGCGTGATCATACATAAAAAAAAAAAAATACGCGTCGACTTGATAACCTCCTCCGTTTTTTTCGTCGGTTGAAAATTTATAAAAAATGTATAAAAAGTGTATAAAATGTGGTCGCAGTTTTAAAGATCGTCTAATTCCAGACGATGCTCTCGATCCAGGACACATAAGGGGCTACCCTGGTGAAGACGCTGGGCATTCCAAGTTGACCGCAGTATTTACCAAAGGAGGTCACACCTATCACTGTATACATGCAATTGATGCTAGTGCTTTTGATTTGTAGAGGCCCGCCGCTGTCGCCCTGAAATACAATAGATTAGATGAGAAATATAATAGATTAGATCAGAAATGCAATAGATTAGATTGAGAATACAATTGATTAGATGAGAATACAATAGATTAGATCAGAAATGCAATAGGTTAGATGAGAATACAATAGATTAGATCAGAAATGCAATAGATAAGATCAGTAATGCAATCGATTAGATGAGAAATGTCGTAGATAAGATGATAATTGCAATAGATTCGATGAGAAACACAACAGAATAGATCAGAAATATAATAGATTAGATTGAAATCGATTAGTAATGTTTTTCGTTTATATTTTAATAATAAGGATAAATTAATTATTAATTTTATATCTACATTTAAATAGGTATACTTTTTTTTCGCAGTAAACGTTTTTCGCTTGATGTGATGATGATGATACGTTCTTATATACAAAGCTTGTCCTGACAATAAAAAAATAATAATAACCGCGAATGCATCACAAATTATTAAATTAAAAGATTATAATGTTAAAATAATCAACCAATTCGTTGCAGTCGTTCGGAAGTAAGGCGCGTATATCCTATCCTACTACTATTATAAAGGCGAAAGTTTGTAAGTATGGATGTATGGATGTATGGATGTTTGGATGTATGGATGTTTGTTACTCTTTCACGTAAAAACTACTGAATGGATTTGAATGAAACTTTACCACAATATAGCTTATACATCAGAATAACATATAGGCTATATATTATAACGATATAGTGTGAAGTACTCATCGTGCGCAGACGAAGTCGCGGGCAGAAGCTAGTCTATACTAATATTATAAAGAGGAAAGGTTTGTTTGTTTGGATTGAATAGGCTCCAAAACGGGTGGACCGATTTGAAAAATTCTTACACTGTTGGGAAGCTACACTATTCCCGAGTGACATCTATACTAATATTATAAAGAGGAAACATTTGTATTTTTGTATGTTTGTAATGAATAGGCTCCGAAACTACTGGACCGATTTTAATAATTCTTTCACTGTTGGGAAGCTACGTTTACCCTGAGTAACATAGGCTATAGAATATTTTGAAAAAAATTAGGGATCCGTGCGAAGCCGGGGCGAACCGCTAGTAGGCTATAAAAAAGATGATCCGTTCAAAGCCGGGGCGGACAGCTAGTATAGTAATATATGAAGAAATATATATAGCTAGCGGCCTGTCCCGGCTTCGCACGGGGGGACTTAAGATTTTTTTAAGTCTCAGAAACGATACTTTTCCCCCGTTTTTGAAACATTTTCGGTTACTGCTCCGCAACTATAAAACCTAGCGTGATATTATATAGCCTATGTTACTCGGGGATAATGTAGCTTTCCAAAGGTGAAAGAATTTTTGAAATCGGTCCAGTAGTTTCGGAGCCTATTCATTACAAACATACAAAAATACAAAAATACAAATCTTTCGTCTTTATAATATTATTAGTATAGATATACCTGACAGGTATCTTTGGCCTCGGTGCGATGTCCATAGCAGGATTGTGTGTTCTTGTCGTATCCGTTGCTCAGGTATCTGTCCTGTCTTGGAGGAAGCTTCTTACTGCATTCTGCATCAGGAAACTGCGTCAAGATCACCTATAAAAAACAAAAAAAAACTGAATCAAAATCGGTGCATGCGTTAGGGAGCTATGATGCCACATACACACGGATTGTATAGACTCCAAAACGACTGGTCTGATTTGAAACATTCTTGCACTGTTGGGAAGCTACACTATTCCCGAGTGACATAGACTATAAAATAAGGGATAAATTACTAATATCCCTACTAATACTATCGGTAAATACGAAAATAACTCTGTCTGTCTGTTTGTTACGCTTTCACGCTAAAACTACTTTAAATGAAATTTGGTACAAAGAAAGTCTTCAGCCTGAGAAAGGACATAGGCTACTTTTTAAGCGGCTGCAAAAAAGGAGTTCCACGCGGACGAAGTCGCGGGTAGAAGCTAGTAAATAATAGTTTTACAAATAGTATTAATACTACATAGGTACCTACTTATAGACCCTGGGCACAAAAAAATATTTAGGTACAGCTTCTTAAATATTATGTACAATCATAATTCTTAAGCATTAATTAATTACTTATGTTATTAAATTTCAGGTAGGTACAATTAGTTTTTTTTCTTTAAATAATAATAATTTATGCATCTAGGTAAAAAGGCTCAAGAGTCTCCTCTCAGGAGGCTCGCCACCCGTCCGGTTTTGCAGTAAAGGCCCATTAGCTGGCCAACTGCGCTTCAGTAAACAATTCGAAAAAAAAAAAAAAGCATCTAGGTAATTAGTTACTAATGATAACTAACAATATACCTACTCGTAATCTAACAATAAACTTAACAACATAGGCAGAAGCTAGTCTATACTAATCTATACTAATATTATAAAGCTGAAGAGTTTGTTTGTTTGTTTGTTTGAACGCGCTAATCTCAGGAACTACTGGTTCGAATTCAAAAATTCTTTTTTTGTTAGACAGACCATTTATCGAGGAAGGCTTTAGGCTATATAACATCACGCTGCGACCAATAGGAGCGAAGAAACAGTGGAAAATGTGTAAAAAACGGGGAAAATATGAAGCCTTATGAAGAAGTGACAGAAGACTTTGACAGATCTTTGACGAAACAATCGGACGGGCAGGACGACGTCTGCCGGGGCCGCTAGTATGTATTATAAAGCTGAAGAGTTTGATGGTTTGTTTGTTTGTTTGAACGCGCTAATCTCAGGAACTACTGGTTCGAATTCAAAAATTCTTTTTTTGTTAGACAGACCATTTATCGAGGAAGGCTTTAGGCTATATAACATCACGCTGCGACCAATAGGAGCGAAGAAACAGTGGAAAATGTGTAAAAAACGGGGAAAATATGAAGCCTTATGAAGAATTACTATTACTATTCCACGGGGACGAAGTCGCGGGCACAGCTAGTATGTTTATAATTGCACGCACGAGTTCTATGTATAGGTTTGTGCTTTTTATAATGAAGCTAGCATAGTTAGCTTGAATCTGTTTTAGTGGTAGGTCTTGCAGCAAGGAATTCGATGGTGTGCGTAACTCAAATCTTCAGGTTTTTGAGTTAGCATCCTTTAAATCTCGGTGTCCGAATAGGCTTTTTGACAATGCGAAAAATAAAGTGTAAATTACTGTTAACAGTATAAATTAAGAGTTAAAAAATGATTATTCATTAACGTAAGTTGAAAATAATGATTGATTTATTTAAAAATCCTTAAATAAAAATTACGTTTTTTAAACGTTTGTCACGTGACACAAAACGCTCCTACTGGGCCGAGTTTTTCGTGACGTCACATGCCCGTAATCTTTGTTTACCTAGTTGTGTTGCGCCTAGTTGTCAAACAGGCATGTGACGTCACCGACCTCATTGCGGCGCCATATTGTCAAAGTAGCGTTTTGGCACACTATTTAAATATTGAATTTTTAATTCGATGTTTTTCAGCTAATACATACCAGATTTAAAAAAAACAACTTTTGCTGGGTTCCTTAGACTCTACTACATAATATAAAATGGATTTTAAAAACATGTCAAATACCCTATTATGTTTACCTTCATAAGTGCATCAGAACTGGATCCTAGTGATGAAGTGGTTCCCCACCCCGTGGCTGAAGCCTGTTCTGTGCTGCCAGCATTGCCGACATCCAGACAAGCTGGCACTGTGTATTGGTCCAAATGAATCCTGGAATTAACAGCGTTAATAATATTCTTGGACATTTCAAGATTTGGTCTCATATTAAGAATAGCTAGTTGATTGGAATGAAACAACTTTAAGGGATTTAACTCGCGTATTTTACTTTTAATGGCTGACTTTTCGGCGCCGTTACAGATTTCATAATAGTAGCACGACAGAGCTGACAATAGTGTTATGCTAAAGTGTACTTTAGCATAAGACTATTGTCAGCTTAGTCGTTAAAGTTGTTTCTTTCCAATGTATAATAACCGCGAAGGCATCAGAAATTATTAAGATAGCTTGTTTATTGTTTACTAGCTTCTGCCCGCGACTTCGTCCGCGTGGAACTCTTCCTTTTTTGCAGTCGGTTAAAACGTAGCCTATGTCCTTTCTCAGGCTCCAGACTTTCTTTGTACCAAATTTCATTTAAATCGGTCCAGTAGTTCTAGCGCGAAAGCGTAACAGACAGACAGACAGAGTTACTTTCGCATTTGTAATATTAGTTAGTAGGGATGTCACTCGTGGATAATGTAGCTTTCGAATGGTGAAAGCTTTTTTAAAAACGGTCTAGTAGTTTTGGAGCCTATTGAATCCAAACAAACAAACAAACTGTTCGTCTTTATAATATTATATTAGTATGAGATAATACTAATTTATACAAATTATTAAGAATAGTTTGTTTATTAATTGATAAACAGACAGCTAGACCGAGAGATAGACAAAAAAGTAATCCTATAAGGGTTCCGTCATAAGAATCATTACCTAGCTTTATAGTTTTATGCAGACGAAGTTACGGCAGTGCACCCGCCAAGTCGAGCTAAAACAAGCGGCACGTCCGTACCATCCTTTTCTTGAAGAAATTTAGGCCATTTTCGACCCCATTTGATGGCGTTTCCCGTTCGCAATACGCAAGTTCACTTTTACTCCTATATCCCCAGTATCGCTAGCGTCAATTTCTTTTTTCCCTTTTTGTTATAAGATCCTGGTAGACCATAATTTAAAAGATTATTCACAGTTATTATTGCTCATAATCCTTATCCTTACTATCCTTACTAATCCTTACTATCCTTACTTCCTTACTAATATTATAAATGCGAAAGTAACTCTGTCTGTCTGTCTGTTACGCTTTCACGCTAAAACTACTGGACCGATTTAAATGAAATTTGGTACAAAGAAAGTCTGGATCCCGAGAAAGAACATAGGCTACTTTTTAACAGACTTCAAAAAAGGAGTTCCACGCGGACGAAGTCGCGGGCAGAAGCTAGTAGGCTATAAAAAAAGGGATTCGGGCGAGGCTGGGGCGCGCTTGTATTATATAAATAAATATCTTTGGACAATTCACACCTTATCTAGTCCCATTTTAAGCAAAGCTTGTGTTATGGGTACTAGACAACGGATAAATATACATAAATACATATAAGACATCCAAGACTCAGGTACAGATGCCAGTGCTCATCACATTGACTGCCCCTAGCGGGATTCGAACCCGCAACCTCCGGTTTCGTAGTCAGGGCCTCTGACCACTAGACCAACAGGCCGTCAATCGTCAATATCTATACAATATCTTACTCTGTCTCCGTTTCCAATAGCGCAATATCGTTGTACCTCGACGGTGACTTATAATTGTCATGTTTGATGATTGTCTTGATTTTATACAGCTTGCCGTTGTCTAAGGAATCATTGCGACGGAGTATCCCAACTCGAGCCCAAGTCACGTCCCCGATGCTGATTAAAGAAAGAAAGAAAGAAGAAAGAAAGAAAGAAAGAAAGAAAGAAAGAAAGAAAGAAAGAAAGAAAGAAAGAAAGACAGAAAGAAAGAAAGAAAGAAATCATTTTATTTGGCTATATAATAACTAACACACACAGGAACATGAAAAGATACTTAACCTAATAATAAAAAAAATAACCGCCGAAAAAAAACTAAAAAGCAACAAAATACTATAGCGAACTGAAAAGCAAAAAAATAATAATTTTGTCTTTTGTACGGACTACTATTTTAGTTGTAATGTCTGTTATTTTTGAAGATGGTGCCAGCTGGTGCAGCAACTCTTCACTCTCAACTCTTCACTAAGGTGCTCAAGTTTGTTTGAAGCTGGCACCGACTCCAAAAATAACAGACATTACAACTAAAATAGTAGTCGGTACAAAAGACAAAATTATTATTTTTTTCTTTTCAGTTCGCTATAGTATTTTGTTGCTTTTTAGTTTTTTTTGCGGCGGTTAAATTTTTATATTAAAAAGTTATTATTTTATAATTTTCTGTGGCCATAATTTGTACAAGTTATTACATGCTTAATTTTGAATTAGGTACTTTTGTAATAGCTACCTACCATTTTTTTGCTATGAACTTTTAGTGAACAGTAAATTACCCCTATTTTCCCATTCTTAGGGTAGATTTCCTTTTTTCACATTTTTATGGGATCAATTTTGAGGTATGCCCAATCCATTAAAAAAAGAATTATCAAAATCGGACTACTCTGTAATAAGTTACGCGTGGTCATACGATACAATCGGTGCGTGAAAAATTAATTCTCTCTTAATCATCCCCTCTTTTCCTACCCCTAGAGTTGTAATTTTTTTTCCAAATTAAAATGGGACCAATTTCGAAGTATACCCTTTCCAATAAAAAAGAATTATCAAAATCCAACCACTCTGTAAAAAGTTATACATAAAAAAAAATATATATATATACGCGTCGGCTTGAGAACCTCCTCCGTTTTTTTCGTCGGTTGAAAAGTATTGCACAGATAGATAAACATGCTAATATTATAAAGAGGAAAACTTTGTTTCTTTGGTTGTAATGAATAGGCTCAAAAACTACTGGACCGATTTTAATATTTCTTACACTGGAAAGCTACACTATTCCCGAGTGACATAGGATTTAAATATTTTGGAAAAAAAAGAAAAAAAAAATAGGGATCCGTGCGGAGCCGGGGCGGATCGCTACTGTGTAATAACCGCGAAGGCTTCAGAAATTATTAGCTTACCCTTTGCCCGACGTGCAGTGCCCAGCTGTCAGAATGAACTTGTTGCTGATGAGGGTACCTCCACACTCCCATGCAGCCTCCGAAGCTTCTTCTCCAAATCCTAACAGCACCTGAATAAAGATATATATGTAATAATAAACACACCATAACTTTTTAATTAAAAAAAATTACCGCCAAAAAAAAAAACTAAAAGGCAACAAAAAACATAGCTAAGAACACTCCCGACATATACACCTTTCAAACAAAAAAAACAGAATCAAAATCGGTTCATGCGTTAGGGAGCTATGATGCCACGGAAGACACACACAGAGACACAGACAGACAGACACATCAAACTTATAACACCCCGTCGTTTTTTCGTCGGGGGTTAAAAATGGGAGATGGAATTATTATATTTCCCGCCGATGTAATTGTTATATAAAAAAAAGTACTTAGTTAAGATATACAGTTAAGGCAGGGTTTATTAATATATGTTAATTTAGTTACAGATGAGATTAGTGAGTTGGTGCATTTTTTTTTTTCGAACTGAATACTGAAGCGCAGTTGGCCAGCTAATGGGCCTTCACTGCAAAACCGGACGGGTGGCGAGACTCCTGAAAGGAGACTCTTAAGCCTTTTGGGTTGGGTTTACGGTTTTTAGCCCTGATCCGAGGGCCCCCCTAAGGTGGGGGTCGCACCTCGGCTCGGTCCAGATAGTCCAGAATATTATTTTTTTTTCGAACTGAATACTGAAGCGCAGTTGGCCAGCTAATGGGCCTTCACTGCAAAACCGGACGGGTGGCGAGACTCCTGAAAGGAGACTCTTAAGCCTTTTGGGTTGGGTTTACGGTTTTAGCCCTGACCGGAGGACCCGCCAAGGTGGGGGTCGCACCTCGGCTCGGGCCGTCAGGAGGTGTGTTGACACGACTAGTCCAGAATATGCTCAGATCTTACCATATGAGGGAATTCGTCTCTCGCCGCCTCTGTGCCTCCCACGACGAGCTCATCAGCATTGTGCTTACAGTGGTTGACACGTGTCATCTCGCCTGTAATTGCCACGCTGCGCTCACACGGGTACACTAGCTCTTCTTGGTAGTCAATGCACTCTGAAACAAGGGCGTGCATTCCATATAAGACACAATGTATGAAGTGCCTACTCTGCCATACTTCTGCTCCCCCCACTGCACGCGCCTGCTCTGAAGATTAAGGTACTGAATGACTTCACACATTCTACTTATATTATAAATGTAGTGATCTGTTTTTTTTTATACTAATATAATAAAGAGGAAAGCTGTCCGCCCCGGCTTCGCCCGGATCATTTTTTTTAATAGCCTATGTCACTCGGGAATAGTGTAGCTTCCCAACAGTGAAAGAATTTTTGAAATCGGTCCAGCCGTTCTGAGGCCTTTTCAATCCAAACAAACAAACAAACCTTTTCTCTTTATAATATTAGTATAGATTATAGGTATAGACTATGTAGTATAGATTAGTCTAGTATACATTAATAAACATTATTATAAAATTAAAAATAATTATTAATTTACATACTTAATTAACGTACAATAAACGCGAAAGTTTGTAAGAATGTACGGATGTATGTTTTCTCATCTTTCACGCAAAAACTACTGAATGGATTGTGATGAAACTTTACAATAATAAATAAGAATGACATATAAGCTTTTTAATATATTATTATATCAATATTGAATGAAGTAATCGCGCACAAAAACTAGTTACATAATTTCTGATGCCTTCGCGGTTATTACACATTGGAATGAAACAACTATCAACGCATTTAACTCGCGTATTTTATTATATTGGCTGACGTTTCGAATTTTGTTTCCATATTCGTAGCACAACTGCGCTGACAATAGTCTAACGCTAAAGCATATAATATTCGAGTTAAATCCGTTAATAGTTTATTCCAATGATACTTACCATGGGCGTGCATTCCATACAAGCACAGTCACTAATGTATGGAGTGCCTACCCCACAACTTACGCCGACATGCACGCGCCTGATACTTACTGTCCCATGCTTTTCGTCCAGTTTTCTGGGCTGTGAATGATTGAGTGACAGGCGGACAATTTGACACTTCAGGACTTTCTGTGGTGTCATACTGCTTTGTAGTCGAAGATCTGTAAATAATAAGTGGGATAAGTTGATACAATAACCGAGGTAGTACATTTTTAGGGTTCCGTACGTCTGAATACAAAAACGGAACCCTTATAGGATCACTCGTGTGTCTGTCCGTCCGTCGCTTACAGTCAATTATCTCCGAATCTATTAGACCGATTAAGTTGAAATTTGGTACACATATCAATTCCTGTGACCCAAACAAAGAGGTGTGACGTGAGCAGATGAAATCTGTATATGGGGGGTCATTTTTGGGGGGGAAGGGGAAAATTAAAAAAAAAAAAATTCTGAAAACTGCATCGTGTGGCATATCAAATGAAAGGTCTTGTTGAGAAGATCTTAAATGTATTTTTTTGTAATTTTAAAATAAATAGTTTCCAAGTTATTCAAGAAAATAGACGAAAATTGACCATTCCCCCCCCCCTTATCTCCGAAACTACTGAACCTAAAATTTTGAAAAAAATACAGAAATTAGTTTTCTCCTTATAGATTATAGGAAAACCTATAAGAAGTCCATGATATTAAAATAACATGGTAAATCACTCAATATTGTGCGTACCAACTTACATTTGCAGGTGGAATGTGTGGGAGAACATCATCTAAAAAAATATATACCTACTAGGTTATTTATAGTACGGAACCCTTGGTGCGCGAGTCTAACTCGCACTTAACCGATATTTGATATTTTTTTCGAACTGAATACTGAAGCGCAGTTGGCCAGCTAATGGGCCTTCACTGCAAAACCGGACAGTTGGCGAGCCTCCTGAAAGGAGACTCTTAAGCCTTTTGGGTTGGGTTTAGGGTTTTTAGCCCTGACCGACCCGAGGGCCCCCCAAGGTGGGGGTCGCACCTCGGCTCGGGCCGTCAGGAGGTGTGTTGACACGACTATTTTGTTGCGAGGGAACAGAAGGTCCCTGCGGATAAGTCCGACGCGCGCCGGGTGTATGTGGACGTCTTCGACCCCGCCGGCGGGGCCGCTGTAACACTATCGAGTACGCTAGGTGTGGGTGAGGCCGCATGCCGCGCTAACCGAGGTAGCACCGTTATACTTGTTTCATTCCAATGAAATAAAGAAACAAAGGTTAACTGGAAGAGATCCCTTAAAGGGATAAGTTCGCCTTTGTATAATTATTGTGTTTACGTTTATGTACCTTTTTGTTTTGTTATGTGTGTGAATGCGAGTTACTTTCGCATTTATAATATTAGTTAGGATGCTAAAGTAACTCTGTCTGTCTGTCTGTTACGCTTTTAACGCTAAAACTACTGGACCGATTTAATTATTTTTTTTTACAAAGACTTGCCTGTGCAAGGACATAGGCTTTTTAACTGACTGCAAAAAAGGAGTTGCACGCGGACGAAATCGCGGGCAAAAGCTAGTTCAAAATATACAAGGGAGATAAATTAGGTGCATCCAAGAGGGCCCTATTAATAAGATAAGATAAGATTCCTATGAAATAATTTGATTTGCTTACGGTGGTGGAGATGTTGGGATCTCTGGCTTCTGTTCCGAGGCGCAGCACACTATTGGGTCCATACCCACAAAGCCATCGCACCTCTGCAATATAAGTATTAAATTAATTATGTATGTTTGTATATCTATATATTATACTGGCTGTCTGCCCCGGCTTCGCATGGATCCCTTTTTTATAGCCTACTAGCTTCTGCCCGCGACTTCGTCCGCGTGGAACTCCTCCTTTTTTGCAGTCGGTTAAAAAGTAGCCTATGTCCTTTCTCAGGTTCCAGACTTTCTTTGTACCAAATTTCATTTAAATCGGTCCAGTAGTTTTAGCGTGAAAGCGTAACAGACAGACAGACAGACAGAGTTACTTTCGCATTTATAATATTAGTAGGGATGTCACTCGTGAATAGTGTAGTTTCCCAACAATGAAAAAATATAAAAGGGAGATAAACTTAGAGTTGTATGCATTTTTCTTAAAATTATTAAAAAAAAATATTTCAAGAACGGACCATTTCTAACATAAAATCCATTAAGTATAGCTTAGCATAAAACTATTGTCAGCTCAGTCGCGCAACGATTATAGAATCTGTAAAGGCGAAACGTCAGCCAATGAAATAATATGCGCGAGTCAAATCCGTTTAAAGTTGTTTCTTTCCCATGTATAACCGCGAAGGCATCAGAAATAATTATCCATTAGCTGTCCGCCCCGGCTTCGCACGGATCCCTATTTTTTTCCAAAATATTATAATTATAGCCTATGTCACTCAGGGTGAACGTAGCTTCCCAACAGTGAAAGAATTTTTCTAATCGGTCCAGCCATTCTGGAGCCTATTCAATACAAACAAACAAACCTTTATTCTTCATAATATAAATATAGATAAATATAGATATAGATGACGGCCTGTTGGTCTAGTGGTTAGAGGCCCTGACTACGAAACCGGAGGTTGCGGGTTCGAATCCCGCTAGGGGCAGATGTCAATGTGATGAGCACTGGCATCTGTACCCGAGTCTTGGATGTCTTATATGTATCTATGTATATTTATCCGTTGTCTAGTACCCATAACACAAGCTTTGCTTAAAATGGGACTAGATAATTGGTGTGAATTGTCCAAAGATATTTATTTATTTATTTATAGACTAGCTGTGCCCGCGACTTCGTCCGCGTGGAATTTAAGTACTGGGACATAAGTATGGATAATTAAAGATTTTTTTCTAAAATGAGTTACTCCTTATTACATAAGCTATCTGCCAGTGAAAGTCCCGTCCAAATCAGTCCAGCTGTTCCATAGATAAGCCGGAACACACAGATAGACAGACAAATAATATAAAAAATATAATATAGGTTTGTATTTAATATTTCAAATGTAAATTATAAAATGTCTTTATAAACCACATTAACAGTTTTTCCTTCTGGGGCTAATATGAAAAGGTTATCCGCATTACTAACCCGCGAGCAAGCCACGTATAGTTGGCCGTGTGAAAAACAATTCGACCTGAGATCAACTCCAACAGCCTTTAGCGTCTGCCCCTGAGACTGTCAATTGTCATAGCAAAGCAAACGGACACTGGAAATTGTGTCCGTTTGAATTGGAATGGGAAATTGTTGGGGATGATTGGTATTCGTGGTATGTATACAGTTTCACCTGCACTACATCCAGTAAGAATCTCAGCTTCGATTAAGTTTCTTTGTAAAGAAGTTACTCTAAGTCGGGTTCCATTGCACAATTTAGGCGGAGTAAGATTTCTCAATAGCGATGCGTTGTAAGCGTTTCGTCTGGGCATTTTTAAAATCAAAGCAAATACATACAATAATACATATATTTATTTATATTTATTTCAATAAATCTACGTCTACGTAAGCAATATATTTTTAGATTATATCCGATATTTTTCAACCAATTCACAAAGCAAGTTCAGAGTCCGTATTTCCATATCCAAGTATAACATCAAAATCATCAACTAACGGAATCGCAAGACAAACAAAATTTAATAGTTTTAAACGTAGAGAAACAACAAAGCTATAGCGCGTTTTAATTGCCTTGAGGCGCCATCTAGTACTATATTATGTAACTATAAAATCTCCTATAGAAAAATTACCTTTAAACTTTAAAAGACGATAGCTTTTTTATTTGATATCCGATTTCGATGAAACAAAGCCTATATGTTGCTCAGGAAAGAGCTTAATCTATTAGTGAAAGCCGCGTCAAAATCTGTTCAGTAGTTTTCAAGATTAGCGAATACATACAGACAGACAGACAGACAGACAGACAGACAGACAGAAAAGAAAATCTAAAAAATCATTTTTGTGTTCTGTTACTCTTTTATTATTGCCCACACCCATTTTTTGTTAAAAATTTCAATTGTACAGACACGCGGTTTCTACTGTTTTATTATATGTAAGATTATAGATTATAGTTGTTTCATTCCTGGTTAATTCTAGACTTACTGGTGGATGTTTTCCAGTGTTCTTAATGTCAGGGATAGCTGTTTTACAGCTGGAGAACTGCTGGCACACACCTGGACGCCCTGCGTTCACGCAGGCTTCACCTGGAGACATTTTAGAATACTGTGGGGGCTAGACAAGTGCCCAAAGTTCAACGTTAAGAGAATTGTGAACCTGTTAATTTTCATACAAAAGGCGATAACGTTTTACACCCAGTAAATGAAGTTAGATTTTTATAATTTTTGGATATGTTGTAGATATAATGAGAAACTACGTCTGTACGTTTTGATTTTTAACAAATGTTGCTTGCGCTAGATCTAAATATAGATTTTTAGATCTATATATAGATTTTTAGATGCTAATAAATTTTAGCGTAAGCAATATTTCTTAAAAATCAAAACGTACAGACGTAGTTTCTCATTATATCTACAACATATCCAAAAATTATAAATATCTAACTATATTTACTGGGTGTAAAACGTTATCGCCTTTTGTATGAAAATTAACAGGTTCACAATCCTCTTAACGTTAAACGTTAGCACCAAAATGTATGGGATTTTACATTTGTGGCGTACGTGACAGTCGTTCGCGGATGTCAAATCCCATACATTTTGGTCCTAACGTTTAACGTTAACGTTGAACGTTGGGCACTTGTCTAGGGCCCCTGGTCACTAAGCACATAATAAAATCTTATACTAACGAGACAAGAGCGTGCATGCCATATTGTAACAGCGTCTTATATTTTCGACCTATTGATTGTTTGATAGTCTGTGGCAACTGTCACTTTTCGGAGTTTGACATATACTTAGATTATTGTTTTTATAAATCACTAGTGGTCCCGGCAGACTTCGTCCCGCCCGGCAAAGAAGCAATGTAGCGGCATTAATCAATCGATTTGACAGCTGTCATTGTTGCGTTTTGTTATACTATTTTTAACAAATGTGCTAAATATTATTTTTTTTACTGGATCGGGATGAAAAGTATCCTATGTCCTTTTCCTGACTCTAAGCTACCTCCCCGCCAATTTTCAGCCAAATCAGTTCAGCCGTTCTCGAGTTATAAACGGGGTAACTAACACAACTTTCTTTTATATATATAATATAGAATATAGATATATAGATTGATGTTGTATTGTTGAATATCGATGAATATATTAAGTGACGTAAATAGCTATGAATTGAGATAAATATAAGTTGATTGAATAAAGGACTGTTTTACTCTGACGAAAACTAATGGAGGTTACAATATAGGGACAGTGTCTTTATGGTGTGTGCCTACCCTGGCCCCATACTTACGCTTCCGCCACTGCATGCGTGCATATCCGCACTTTTTGTTGGAAAATCCCTACTAATATTATAAATGCGAAAGTAACTCTGTCTGTCTGTCTGTTACGCTTTCACGCTAAAACTACTGAACCGATTTAAATGAAATTTGGTACAAAGATAGTCTGGAGCCTGAAAAAGGACATAGGCTACTTTTTAACCGACTGCAAAAATGGAGGAGTTCCACGCGGACGAAGTCGCGGGCAGAAGCTAGTTAAATATAGAAATGACGGAGAAACTTACCTTCTTGTTGAGTTAACCCTCCATTAAAACACAAAAACAATAATAAAGCAAAGAAAAACATTTCTTCACACTTCAATCAATAATTTATAAATCGCTAAAAGTATAGATATAATATATTATTATGTTTCGAAATTTCAAAGATATATAGTTCTTGCAAACACAATAGGTATGAGGACCGGGTAAAGGAAACGGTTTCCATAGTCGTAGCACGACTGAGCTAACAATAGTCTAACGCTAAAGTGATTTATACAGTCATGCAAACTACCTTACATCTAAATTACAACTCAGCTCAGTCGTGCTACGATTATGGAAAGTAAAGAATCCAAAACGTCAACAAATAAATAAAAATAAAAATACGCAAGTTAAATCCGTTAATAGTTGTTTCATTCCAATATGTAATAACCGCGAAGGCGTCAGAAATTATATGTCACTAATTTTACGGACGTCAGTATGCCTGAATATTAAAGAATAAACTGCAATAAGAATCAAGACTATCGCATTTTATTTATCATTTAAATGGGATTATAGGTCAATATAAATTTACTGATAAGTGAATTAGTATTTTCCCAGTATATAATATATTTGTCCAGTTAACACCTACCTATTAGGTAATATTGGAATGAAACAACTATTACGGATTTAACTCGCGTATTTTAATAATTTCTGATGCCTTCGCGGTTATTACACATTGGAATGAAACAACTTTAACGGATTTAACTCGCGTATTTTAATAATTTCTGATGCCTTCGCGGTTATTACACATTGGAATGAAACAACTATAACGGATTTAACTCGCGTATTTTAATAATTTCTGATGCCTTCGCGGTTATTACACATTGGAATGAAACAACTTTAACGGATTTAACTCGCGTATTTTAATAATTTCTGATGCCTTCGCGGTTATTACACATTGGAATGAAACAACTTTAACGGATTTAACTCGCGTGTTTTAATAATTTCTGATGCCTTCGCGGTTATTACACATTGGAATGAAACAACTTTAACGGATTTAACTCGCGTATTTTAATAATTTCTGATGACTTCGCGGTTATTACACATTGGAATGAAACAACTTTAACGGATTTAACTCGCGTGTTTTAATAATTTCTGATACTTTCGCGGTTATTACATATTGGAATGAAACAACTTTAACGGATTTAACTCGCGTGTTTTAATAATTTCTGATGACTTCGAGGTTATTACACATTGGAATGAAACAACGTCGAACAACGAGTTTAATCCATCTGAAGTTGTTTCATTCCAATATATACCTACGAAAACAAAACGAAAACACTAAAAAGTGTAGGTAGGTATATCATTTTTCAGTCCTCTGGCCGGAAAGCGCCAACTTTGTGGCCGCTGCGCTAAATGACATTGCCGCTTTCTGGCTTCGTCGAACAGAAAAATAGTATGCTGACCTCGGCCAGTAAAATAAAAAAGCCTCAGATCACATTTTTGTCAACCTCGGCTTCGCCTCGGACGACAATTACATGTGATCTGAGACATTTTTTATTTTACTGGCCTCGGTGCGTAATGTACTATTTCACAATTAAAACTCCTTTGTTTTACTCATTTTGTTAACATAAACATGTACTTTATTGAATAATCAAGTTGAAATAACAAATTTCAGTAGAAATTATAACAAAATTGAAAAGGTATGTGGGCGGTTAATTGCGCCTCTGAGTGTATATTTTGAAAATAATTACTGTTCCAGTGAAAAGTCAATATTAAATACTTAGTAAATACTGCACCGAAATTAGGAATCTTGATAATTTTAAAGAGAGTTTTAAACCAGAAGTTAACCAAACCAACAGACGTTATTTTCACCAAAGGACCAGCTTAAACGACCACGGAGAATAAAATAATACGAAGATAAAATCGTCCATTCATTTATCTTTACTTACGCACCCCCCTCTTATAGCTGACAATAGTCTAACGCTAAAGTAAGTAAGTTTTAGTGCATAGTTGTTTCATTCCAATGTCAATGCCCGCCGGCGGGGTCGAAGACGTCCACATACACCCGGCGCGCGTCGGACTTATCCGCAGGGACCTTCTGTTTCCTTGCAACATAATAGTCGTGTCAACACACCTCCTGACGGCCCGAGCCGAGGTGCGACCCCCACCTTGAGGGGCCCTCGGGTCGGTCAGGGCTAAAAACCCTAAACCAAACCCAAAAGGCTTAAGAGTCTCCTTTCAGGAGTCTCCCCACCCGTCCGGTTTTGCAGTGAAGGCCCATTAGCTGGCCAACTGCGCTTCAGTATTCAGTTCGAAAAAAAAAAAAAAACAATGTCAATTTATCTATTATGTTATTGGTTTTAGATTGACGTCACACAGTTAACCATGCGTTGTCATCCAAACTGAACGTGTGTACCAAATTTCAGCTCAAAATATAACTTTGATACTTGGGGTATGAAATATACGTTAGACGATTGTCAGCTCAGTCGTGCTACGATTATGGAATCTGTAAAGGCTCCGAAACATCAGCCAAATAAAATACCCGAGTTCAATCCGTTAAAGTTGTTTCATTCTAATGTATAATAACCGCGAAGGTATCAGAAATTATTAAGAAGATAAAAGTAAACAAACCTTTTTAATATAAATAAAACAGAATCAAAATCTGCCTCACACACACACACACACAGTAGTATGTTTGTAGACATTTGATATTCCACCCCCCTCTTGTACCGCCCTTGGTTTGTAGTTACCTACTTTTTTTATAGTCTAAGTCACTCGGGAATAGTGTAGCTTTCCAACAGTGAAAGATTTTTTCAAATCGGTCCAGCCGTTCTGAAGCAAATTCAATCCAAACAAACAAACAAACCTTTCCTCTTTATAATATTAGTATAGATATGAATAAATTAGATGTACAATCTCCTCCAACAGAATTCTTTCAATCGTGGTCGCTGACTGAGCAAAACTGACCAAGTACGTTTAAGAAGTTTTCACGCCGCTCGTAAAAGACCGAAAACAAACAGAGTAACTCAAGATCACATAAAACTGTGTTTAACAAGGAAGATTAAGTTAAATTGCTGAATAAATGGTTATTACGTAAAATGGCTATTTTATAATAATTTCTGATGTCTTCGCTGTTATTATACATTGAATGAAACAACTTTAAACGAATTTAACTCGCGTATTTTATTTTATCGGCTGACGTTTCGGAACTTTTACAGATTCCATAATCGTAGCACGACTGAGCTGACAATAGTCTTATGCTAAAGTGATCGCATATTTTATTTTATTGGCTGACGTTTCGGAACTTTTACAGATTCCATAATCGTAGCACGACTGAGCTGACAATAGTCTATCAATAAAGTTATATAAGACTATCGTCAGCAAATAAAATAAAATACGCGAGTTAAATCCGTTAAAGTTGTTTCATTCCAATGTGTAATAACCACGAAGGCATCAGAAATTATTAAAATACGAATTTTTGTTTTATTTTATTTGCTGACGTTTCTTATTCTTTACAGTTTCCATAATCGTAGCACGACTGAGCTGACTATATTATAGTCTAACGCTATAGTAAGTAAGTTTTAGTGAATAGTTGTTTCATTCCAATGTCAATATATCTATTAAAAAAACCGCTTCAAAATCGGTTACGTAGTTAAGATTAAAGCTTATATAGGGACGGACAGACAGCGACTTTGTTTTCTATACTTCTATACTATAATAATTATTTTTTTGTATTTTTGTATGTTTGTAATGAATAGGCTCCGAAACTACTGGACCGATTTCAAAAATTCTTTCACCTTTGGAAAGCTACATTATCCCCGAGTAAGATAGCCTATATAATATCACGCTAGGTCTTATAGTTGCGGAGCAGTAATCGAAAATGTTTCAAAAACGGGGGAAAAGTATCGTTTCTGAGGCCTTAAAAAAATCTTAAGTCCCCCCGTGCGAAGCCGGGACGGGCCGCTAGTATACTATATAGTTAGTGAATAATAGTTTCCATCACTAACATATTATGTCGGCAAAATCAATTTAACATGTCATTTATTTGACATTTCGACAGTATTTTGTATATGTCAAGTTATATTTCAACTAAATTGACAATTTTTGAAGTCATCGCGCTATGATATTGGGTTAAAACGGCGTAAAAAGTAAATTGGTGAATTTGATTACATTTAGGGATAAAAATCTATGTTATATCTTTTCCTGGGTCTCAAATTATCTAGGTTCAGGGTTAAATGTATAATAAGGTAACAGACAGATACAAAAAAAAACAATAAAATCTTTTTAAAAACAAGCTTTCATCCTACTACTATTTGACGGCCTGTTGGTCTAGTGGTTAGAGGCCCTGACTACGAAACCGGAGGTTGCGGGTTCGAATCCCGCTAGGGGCAGATGTCAATGTGATGAACACTGGCATCTGTACCTGAGTCTTGGATGTCTTATATGTATTTATGTATATTTATCCGTTGTCTAGTACTCATAACACAAGCAAAGCTTTGCTTAAAATGGGACTAGATAATTGGTGTGAATTGTCCAAAGATATTATTATTATTATTATTATTATTACTATTATAAAGGCGAAAGTTTGTAAGTATGGATGTATGGATGTATGGATGTTTGTTACTCTTTCACGTAAAAACTACTGAATGGATTTGAATGAAACTTTATCACAATATAGCTTATACATCATAATAACATATAGGCTATATTTTATAACGATATAGTGTAAAATACTAATCATACGCAGACGAAGTCGCGGGCAGAAGCTAGTTATTTAATAATTTCTGATGCCTTCGCGGTTATTACATATCGGAATGAAACAACTACCTATTGACAAGTAGTTAGTTATTTAAAATTTTTGTACCTAATTTAGATATAAGGTACCTAGTTTGCATAACTGTATAAATCACATTGGAATGAAACAACTATTAACGGATTTAACTCGCGTATTTTTTTATTTTATTTTATTTGCTGACAAAAATGACTTTTTAAATGAGTTTCTTGCGGCGTTTCTTCTCAGTAATGATGGTCTTTCCGAAGCGCTAGTAACGCCCCCTATTAGGTTTTAATCTTACATATAATAAAACAGTAGAAACCGCGTGTCTGTACAATTGAAATTTTTAACAAAAAATGGGTGTGGGCAATAATAAAAGAGTAACAGAACACAAAAATGTTTTTTTAGATTTTCTTTTCTGTCTGTCTGTCTGTCTGTCTGTCTGTCTGTCTGTATGTATTCGCTAATCTTGAAAACTACTGAACAGATTTTGACGCGGCTTTCACTAATAGATTAAGCTCTTCCCTGAGCAACATATAGGCTTTGTTTCATCGAAATCGGATGTCAAATAAAAAAGCTATCGTCTTTTAAAGTTTAAAGGTAATTTTTCTATAGGAGATTTTATAGTTACATAATATAGTACTAGATGGCGCCTCAAGGCAATTAAAACGCGCTATAGCTTTTTCTCTAAAAAGTATAAATACAAACTGGTTTTACGTTTAAAACTATTTAATTTTGTTTGTCTTGCGATTCGGTTAGTTGATGATTTTGTGATGTTATACTTGGATATGAAAATACGGACTCTGAACTTGCTTTGTGAATTGGTTGAAAAATATCGGATATAATCTAAAAAATATTGCCTACGTAGACGTAGACGTAGATTTATTGAAATAAATATATGTATTATTGTATGTATTTGCTTTGATTATAAAAATGCCCAGAAGAAAGTCGAATCTGTCTCAGGGGCAGACGCTAAAGGCTGTTGGAGTTGATCTCAGGTCGAATTGTTTTTCACACGGCCAACTATACGTGGCTTGCTCGCGGGTTAGTAATGCGGATAACCTTTTCATATTAGCCCCAGAAGGAAAAACTGTTAATGTGGTTTATAAAGACATTTTATAATTTACATTTGAAATATTAAATACATACCTATATTATATTTTTTATATTATTTGTCTGTCTATCTGTGTGTTCCGGCTTATCTATGGAACAGCTGGACTGATTTGGACGGGACTTTCACTGACAGATAGCTTATGTAATAAAGAGTAACTCATTTTAGAAAAAAAATCTTTAATTATCCATACTTATGTCCCAGTACTTAAATTCCACGCGGACGAAGTCGCGGGCACAGCTAGTTGTAATGTATAAAAGTAAAAAAAAATGCGTAAAATGTAACATTAGTATTTCATAATTCAGAATAGGGTAATTTTTCAAAATTTGTAATTTAAATATAAGGTAGTTTGCATAACTGTATAAAACACTTTAGCGTTAGACTATTGTCAGCTCAGTCGTGCTACGATTATGGAAACTGTAAAGAATCCGAAACGTCAGCCAATCAAATAAAACAAAAACACGCGAGTTAAATCCGTTAATAGTAGTTTCATTCCAATATCTTTCATTATTTGTTAATAACATTAACTGTAAGGCTAAAAATAAATAAACTCCCGTTTTAACACAGTCCCAATTATATCTATATTTCTTTACTAATATAATAAAGAGGAAAGGTTTGTTTGTTTGTTTGAATTGAATATCCTCCAAAACGAATGGACCGATTTAAAAAATTCTTTCACTGTTAGGAAGCTACACTATTCCCGAGTGACATTCTTACTTTTCTTACTTCTTACTAATATTATAAATGCGAAAGTAACTCTGTCTGTCTGTCTGTCTGTCTGTTACGCTTTCACGCTAAAACTACTGGACCGATTTAAATGAAATTTGGTACAAAGAAAGTCTGGAGCGTGAGAAAGGACATAGGCTACTTTTTAACCGACTGCAAAAAGGAGAAGTTCCACGCGGACGAAGTCGCGGGCAGAAGCTAGTAGGCTATATAATAAAAAAAAGGGATTCGTGCGAAGCCGGGACGTACAACTAGTTATCTTAGTCTCTTCTAGTTACCTACATATAAAGGCAATTCCGATTCTATTCTGATGATACAAGTAAACTGTAAAGGTTCCGAAACGTCAGCGAATAAAATACGCAATTTACCTAAATCCGTTTCAGTTTCATTCCAGCTACCATATACTCAAAACCTTTTGAAATAGCTAAGGTTTAATTAAATGTTGATTTAAAGTCATTGTTTAATTAATTACTTTATGAATGGGATGTCCCTTTATCCCACTTAAAGTTTCCTATACAAATATACGTAATGGGAAGTTAGTTTTTGGGGTAATTTCACAACGTCAACGTAAGATCATTATAGATTAGATTAGACTTAAATTAATTAATTAATTTTTTAATGCTCATTATTATCTACACTAGCTGTGCCAGCGACTTCGTTCGCGTGGAATAGTTATTGATCATATAACAATTATCCCCGTTTTTACACATTTTCCACTGTTTCTTCGCTCCTATTGGTCGCAGCGTGATGTTATATAGCCTAAAGCCTTCCTCGATAAATGGTCTATCCAACAAAAAAAAATTCAATTCGAACCAGTAGTTCCTGAGATTAGCGCGTTCAAACAAACAAACAAACAAACTCTTCAGCTTTATAATATTAGTATAGATTAATATAATAAAGAGGAAAGATTTTGAAAACAACTATAGACGGATTTAACTCGTGTATTTTATTTTATCGGCTGACGTTTTGGAGCCTTTACAGATTCCATAATCGTAGCACAACTGAGCTGACAATAGTCTTATGTCTATAGTTGTTTTTTTACTTATGTGTAATAACCGTGAAGGCATCAGAAATTATTATGAGAAAAGATTGGTTTGTTAGTATTGAATAGGCTCCTAAACGACTGGAACGATTTGAAAATTTCTTACACTGTTGGAAAGCTACACTATTCACCAGTGAGACACACCTAGGCTATATTTTTTTTTTTAAATCAAAGGGATCCGTGCGAATCCGGGGCAGATCGCTAGTATTATATAATGGTGGAAATACTTGTTTATTTGTATTGAATAGGTTCCAAAACGACTGGTTTGAAAAATTATTTTACTGTTGGGAAGCTACACTATTCCCGAGTGACTAAGTATAACAATATTTTGAAAAAAAACATAGGGATCAAAGCCGGGGCGGACCGCTAGTATACATTATAATAACAGTCTTATCTCATATTAAACAGAAAATACATACCTACCTATAGTTGGAAAAAATGTTAAATATTCGGAACTAACTTTTTATCTTTAATATTTTTATTTAAAATCTTACGAAGTTATTTAAATGCAGTCATATTTAAAACTACAGTGAGTTTTTAACCAACTAAGGCGAACCACAAAGAAGTGTTATGTGTTTATGTTAATATTGTAGTACCTATATTAATTTTATTATATTGTTAACTAGATTTTGACCGCGACTTCGCCTGCGTAGAATTCGTAAATGGTTCTAAGATTTCAAGTTTTTCTGTATTGTCAACCTTTTTCGAATTTTCGAACATGAAATTAAATAACTATAGACGGATTTAACTCGCATATTTTATTTTATTGACTGACGTTTCGGAGCCTTTACAGATTCCATAATCGTAGCACGACTGAGCTTAGGTACTCCGTTTATAGTTGTTTCATTCCAATCTATACTAATATTATAAAGCTGAAGAGTTTGTTTGTTTATTTGTTTGAACGCGCTAATCTCAGTAACTACTGGTTCGAATTAAAAGAAAACTCTTTTTGTTGGATAGACCATTTACCAAGGAAGGCTTAACGCTATATAACATCACGCTGCGACCAATCGAGCGAAGAAACAGTGAAAAAAGGAAAAAAAAACGGGGAAAATTATTACAATAATTTTATGATGAATAACTATTACACACGGACGAAGTCGCGGGCACAGCTAGTGTGTAATAACCGCGAAGGCATCAGAAATTATACCCATTCTATACAGGAAGGACAAGTAGGTACAATGAATGCAGAAAACTATATATAATAAGATATGAAAAGTGTATTTAATATTAATTATTACAGCATCACTGCACATAATGTGTTCATATAAAATGTAATGCCGCCGTCAAGAGGCGGACGAAGCCGCGGGGCGCCGCACTGTAGCACAAGAATACTATAGAGACAGTTAATATAAAATATATATATTTTTTAATAATAGTTTTCTAAGAGCAAAAAACATAAGTTATGCTTGGAATTAAACTTTAACGGATTTAACTCGTGTATTTTATTTTCATTGGCTGACGTTTCGGAGACTTTACAGATTCCATAATCGTAGTATGACTGTAAAGGCTCCGGAACGTTAGCCAATAAAATAAAATACGCGAGTTAAATCCGTTTACATTTGTTTTATTCCAACATCATATACATACTTAATGAAATCTAAACTAATATTATAAAGAGAAAAGGTTTGTTTGTTTGTTTGGACTGAATAGGCTCCTAAACGACTTAACCGATTTGAAAAATTCTTTCACTGTTGGAAAGCTACACTATTCCCGAGTGACATAGGCTATAAAAAAAGGGATCCGGGCGAAACCGGGGCTGGCCGCTAGTAATATAATAAAGAGGAAAGGTTTGTTTGTTTGTATTGAATAGGCTCCAAAACTGCTGAACCTTTTTAAAAAATTCTTTCACTTTTCACCGTTCACCCTGAGTGACTAAGCTATAGAATATTTTGAAAAAAATTAGGGATCCGTGCGAAGCTGGGGCGAACCGCTAGTATATAAATATATATATCCTTACTAATATTATAAATGCGAAAGTAACTCTGTCTGTCTGTCTGTCTGTTACGCTTTCACGCTAAAACTACTGGACCGATTTAAATGAAATTTGGTACACAGATAGTCTAGAGCCCGAGAAAGAACATAGGCTACTTTTTAACCGACTGCAAAAAAGGAGGAGTTCCACGCGGACGAAGTCGCGGGCAGAAGCTAGTAGGATATAGAACATTGGAATGAAACAACTATTAACGGATTTAACTCGCGTATTTTTATTAGCGCTAGACTATTGTCAACTCAGTCGTGCTACGATTATGGAAACTGTAAAGAATCCAAAACGTGAGCAAATAAAATAAAATAAAAATACGCGAGTTAAATCCGTTAATAGTTGTTTCATTCCAATGTGTAATAACCGCGAAGGCATTAGAAATTATTATAGGATATAGAATTTTGAAAATTAGGGATCCTTGCGAAGCCGGGGCGGACCGCAAGTATATAAATATATATATATATATAAATCTACTTCCTCCCTTATTCACCGCCCACTCGATTCATTCCCTGTTCACGACCGCCCCTTATAAAAGAGAGCGTAGAACACGGCACTGCATTCTACTGAAAGCAGCCTAGGTAAGTAGCCGCCTATACTTTACTTTCTTGGGCGGATTTTCGAGCGTTTGAGACGCCGTCATTGATCATATAACTAGCTGTCCGCCCCGGCTTTACATGTATCCATATTTTTTTTAAATATAAGCCTATGTCATTCGGGAATAGTGTAGCTTTCGAAGAGTGAAAGAATTTTTCAAATTGGTCGTTTTTTAGCGTGTTTAATACAAACAAACAAATCTTTACTCTTTATTACATTAGTATAGACTAGGGCCCCGCCCCGGCTTCGCACGGATCTCTTTTTTTTCAAAATATAAGCCTATGTCATTCGGGAATAGTGTACCTTTCGAACAGTGAAAGTATTTTTCA
The DNA here is from genome assembly GCA_038024825.1 of Polylopha cassiicola. NCBI lineage: Eukaryota > Metazoa > Arthropoda > Insecta > Lepidoptera > Tortricidae > Polylopha > Polylopha cassiicola. Next base: position 1,883,082 of record CP149065.1, read on the forward strand.
AAATGGTCGTTTTTGATACAAACAAACAAACAAACCTTTCCTCTTTATTATATTAGTATAGACTAGCCGCCCAGCTTCGCATAGGTCCCTAATTTTTCAACGGACGAAAAAAACGGAGGAGGTTCTCAATTCGACGCGTATATATATAAAAAAAAGAATTATCGAAATCGAACCACTCTGTAAAAAGTTATTTTTATGTATGATTACGCATAACTTTTTACAGAGTGGTTCGATTTCGATAATTCTTATTTTGGAATGAAACAACTATTAACGGATTTAACTCGCGTATTTTTATTTTATTTTATTAGCTGACGTTTCGGATTCTTTACAGTTTCCATAATCGTAGCACGACTGAGCTGACAATAGTTTAACGCTAAAGTCAAGTTAATAGTTGTTTCATTCCAATGTGTAATAACCGCGAAGGCATCAGAAATTAATTCTTATTTTTTTCATAATGTTCTATAGCCTACGTCACTCGGAAATAGTGTAACTTTCGAACAGTGAAAGAAATCTCAAATTGGTCCTTTTGAGCCTGTTCAATACAAAAAAAAAATCCTCTTTATTATATTAGTGTAGACTAGCTTGGTTGAATTTTCGAAAAATCCTTTCTTAGAGCTCCCTTATGTTATAAAAGGGACTTGTGCAAAATTCTAACCCGTATAGTTTAGCTCCGCTTTGATATGACATTAAGTGAGCTTTTATATAATACTAGTTTCTACCTGCGACTTCGTCCGCGTGGAACTCCTCCATTTTTGCAGTCGGTTAAACAGTAGCCTATGTCCTTTCTCGGGCTCCAGACTTTCTTTGTACAAAATTTCATTTAAATCGGTCCAGTAGTTTTAGCGTGAAAACGTAACGGACAGACAGACAAAGTTACTTTTGCATTTATAATATTAGTAGGGATATGTTTGCAAATAATATTACCTACTAAGGTATATAAATATATAGGTATTGTAAAGTTTCATAAAAATCCATTGGTATTTTTTTCGCTTAAGAGTAACAAACGTGCCCGCAATGTTATAAACTTTCCCTTATAATATTACTAACGACCCGCCTCGGCTTCACACGGGTGCTATAAACCTTCCTCTTAAATCACTTTATCTAAAAAAAAACCGCATCAAAATCCGTAGGGTAGTTTTAAAGATTAAGCGTACATAAGGATATAGGGACAGACAAAGCGACTTTGTTTTATACTATGTAGTGATTTCTTCTTAAATAAATTCTAAGATGACAATGACGTTTAAAACGCTCGAAAATCTTCCTTTCTATTGGAATGAAACAACGGATTTAACTCGCGTATTTTATTTTATTGGTTGACGTTTCGGAGTCTTTACTTCCATAATCGTAGCACGACTGAGCTGACAATAGTCTTATGCTAAAGTGATTAATAATCACTTTAGTATAATCACTTTGTGTGTATTAATCACTTTAGCATAAGACTATTGTCAGCTCAGTCGTGCTACGATTATGGAATCTGCATAGGCTCCGAAACGTCAGCCAATAAAACAAAATACGCGAGTTAAATCCGTTAATAGTTGTTTCATTCCAATGTGTATTAACCGCGAAGGCATTAGAAATTATTCCTTTCTATTGTTCTTGGTGCAATTTATACTATACTAGCGGCCCCGGCAGACGTCGTCCTGCCCGTCCGATTGTTTCATCAAAGATCTGTCAAAGTCTTCTAACTGTCACTTCTTCATAAGGCTTCATATTTTCTCCGTTTTTTACACATTTTCCACTGTTTCTTCGCTCCTATTGGTCGCAGCGTGATGTTATATAGCCTAAAGCCTTCCTCGATAAATGGTCTATCTAACAATTTTTTGAATTCGAACCAGTAGTTCCTTAGATTAGCGCGTTCAAACAAACAAACAAACAAATAAACTCTTCAGCTTTATGATATTAGTATAGATAATGCAATTTATATATGTATTATAAAAGGTACTGACTCCGTCTTAGTACTGTATAGTTAATATAAAACTTTTTTTATGTTAATTCTTAACATAGGTTATTACAAAATCGGTTTGGCAGTGTGTCCGTGATAAGGTTACACAGACATAGTAATTTTCGCATTTGTAATTTTTTTTCTCAATCGAACAGTAATTAGATTAGTGTAATTTATTTTTCAAAATTCACACAATATAATTACATCATTATGTCAAATTATATTGAATGATAAGCGCTTCCAAAAGTGTGCCGTATAATGACGTCACGAGCCTCCACTCTCGAGATTTAGAAGCACTAATCTTCTGGTTAAAGATATTTATTAAGTTTTTGAACTACTCAACCGATTTTCATTATGACTTCATTTTTGTACTGTACACATGATCCTCTTTCATTTGATACCCCACTCGAGTATTTTTCCATCCCCTCTTTCATCCCCTCTAATTATTAAACTACTGAACTGATTTTCATCAAACATAGCTAAGAACAATCCGGATATACTCACCTTGCAAAAAAAAAAAACAATTAAAATCGGTTGATGCGTTAGGGAGCTATGATGCCACAGACAGACACACACACACACACAGGCAGACAGACAGACACGTCAAACTTATAACACCCCGTCGTTTTTTCGTCGGGGGTTAAAAAAGGGATCCGGGAGAAGCCGGGGCGGGCCGCTAGTATTTAATTAATTAAAAAAATAAAATAATTTAATTTTAATTTTAGTCACAAACTAAAATTTACTTTGTGTTGTCTTAGTGACAGTTAGTGACATCAGTTAGTATGTTACACCCACTTTGAGTTCAAAAGATGTCAAAAAGTTGACATAGGTTTTCGTTGACATTTCTAATAGTTAATTATAATATAATTAAGAATATATTATAATATACTAGCGGTCCCGGCAGACGTCATCCTGCCCGTTCGAAATTCAAATTAGGTAACTTTAGTTAGACAACGTTTGTATGGGAAAAGAAAAGGGCTGTTTTTAGGGTTTTCCCGGCAATTATTCAACGAACATTTAAAAAAAAAAATTGGCCAAATTGGTCCAGGCGTTGTTGAGTTATGCGCTTACCAACACATTTTGCGATTCATTTTTATATATAAGAAAGAAGAAGAAGAAGAAGATGTAACTTTTGTGAAGACTGACAGTTAACCAGACATTAAAGTAATAATTTCTGATGCCTTCGCGGTTATTACACATTGGAATGAAACAACTATTAACGCTATAGCGTTAGACTATTGTCAACTCAGTCATGCTACGATTATGGAAACTCTAAAGAAACCGAAACTTCAGCAAATAAAATAAAAAAAATACGCGAGTAAATCCATTAATAGTTGTTTTATTCCAAGACAATAAAATATTTTAGTTTTAATTTCAAATTCAAATATGGGTGCCTTCTGAAATTTTCGAAACGTTAACCAATAAAATAAAATACGCGAGTTAAATCCGTTAATAGTTGTTTCATTCCAATCTATACTAATATTATAAAGCTGAAGAGTTTGTTTGTTTGTTTGTATGTTTGAACGCGCTAAAACTAGGAACTACTGGTTCGAATACAAAAATTCTTTTTTTGTTGGATAGACCATTTATCGAGGAAGGCTTTAGGCTATATAACATCACGCTGCTACCAATAGGAGCGAAGAAACAGTGGAAAATGTGTAAAAACGGGGAAAATATGAAGCCTTATGAAGAATTACTTTTCCACGGGGACGAAGTCGCGGGCACAGCTAGTTCATAATGGGTGTGGGAATTCTGAAATTTTCGAAACGTCAGCCAATAAAATAAAATACGCGTTAAATCCGTTTATAGTTGTTTCATTCCAATGTGTAACCGCGAAGGCATCAGAAATTAAAATATGCTTTTCTATGCATAATTGAAATTTGAAAACAAAGGATTCTTTTTGTTAAATTACTTTTCTTCATTTGATAACATTCTCTTCAATATCATTTTCCGTAAAAGAATGTTTTCCTTTCATTTTGAATTCCTTTATTGGTATCATTTCAATTGTTTTATCTGTTTTAAAAGTTGTTTTTAAATGAAACAACTTTAAACTGATTTAACTCGCGTATTTTATTTTCAACCGACGAAAAAAACGGAGGAGGTTCTCAGTCGACGCGTATATTTTTTTTTTTTTTATGTATGATCACGCATAACTTTTTATAGAGTGGCTCGATTTTGATAATTCTTTTTTTATTGTAAAGGGTATACTTCGAAATTGGTCCCATTTTAATTTGGAAAAAAAATTCCAACCCTAAGGGTAGGAAAAGAGGGGATGATTGAGAGTGAGTTAATTTTTCACGCACCGATTGTATCGTATGACCACGCGTAACTTATTACAGAGTAGTCCGATTTTGATAATTCTTTTTTTATTGGATAGGGCATACCTCAAAGTTGATCCCATAAAAATTTGGAAAAAGAAACCTACCTTAACGGTGGGAAAATAGGGGTAATTTACTGTTCACTAAAAGTGAATAGCAAAAACATGGTAGGTAGCTATTTCAAAAGTACCTAATTCAAAATTAAGCATGCAATAATTTGTACAAATAATGGCCACAGAAAATTGTAAAATAATAACTTTTTAATAAAAAAAATTAACCGCCGAAAAAAAACTAAAAACGCAGCAACAAAATACAATAGCGCACTGAAAAGAAAAAAATAATAATTTTGTCTTTATAACGACTACTATTTTAGTTGTAATATTTGATATTTTGGAGTCGGTGCCAGCTTCAAGCAAACTTGATCACCTTAGTGAAGAGTTGAGAGTGAAGAGTTGCTGCACCAGCTGGCACCAACTTCAAAAATATCAGATATTACAACTAAAATAGTAGTCGTTATAAAGACAAAATTATTATTTTTTTCTTTTCAGTGCGCTATTGTATTTTGTTGCTGCGTTTTTAGTTTTTTTTCGGCGGTTAATTTTTTTTATTAAAAAGTTATATTGCCTGACGTTTCGGAGTCTTTACAGATTCCATTATCGTAGCAAGACATAATAACCGCAAAGGCATCAGAAATTATTAGTTGATAATGTTTATAAATTGTTCAATCTATACTAATATTATAAAGCTGAAGAGTTTGTTTGTTTGTTTGAATGCGCTAATCTCGGGAACTACTGCTTCGAATTGAAAAAAATCTTCTTTTGTTGGATAGACCATTAATCGAGGAAGGCTTCAGGCTATATAATATCACGCTGCGACCAATAGGAGCGAAGAAACAGTGGAAAATGTGTAATAAACGGGGAAAATATGAATATGAATCCTAATAAAGAATAACTAATAACTATTCCACGCGGACGAAGTCGTGGGCACAGCTAGTATTATAATAATTCTAATGAAAGAACTCGTCATTTTAAGTTTGAGAATAATTAATTTCTAAAAAAAAAAAATTTCCTCAAGGTCAAAAACAGAAAATAAAGATTCATACTCGACAAAATTTAACCTCAAAATTCGGATTGCGTTTTGAAATTCTTTTCGTAAAATTCAATAAATAACTGTAGGTAAATCTGTTCATTGTTTCTGTTACTCGCGTATTTTATTATATTCGCTGACGTTTCGGATTCTTTACAGTTTCCATAATCGTAGCACTGAGCTGACATAGCAATAAGTAACAATAGTATTTCTTTAGTGTTTACCGAAAACTAATTTGTAATGCCGTAAAGGCGCTCCCAAAATTATTATATTATTGTATTATTCACTCGTAAAATATTATTACGGCATCGCAATTCGGTTATTACGGTTTATTATGGGTGTGTTGTAAGCTAGCTTTACGCCACGGCTTCACACGTTTATATTAGACTAGCTGTCCAACTCGGCTTCGCACGGATCATTTTTTATAGCCTACTAGCTTCTGCCCGCGACTTCGTCCGCGTGGAACTCCTCCATTTTTGCAGTCGTTACAAAACATAGGGTATATGTTATTCTGATGTATAAGCTATATTGTGGTAAAGTTTCATTCAAATCCATTCAGTAGTTTTTACGTGAAAGAGTAACAAACATCCATACATCCATACATCCATACTTACAAACTTTCGCCTTTATAATAGTAGTAGGATATCACTCGGGAATAATGTAGCTTACCAACAGTGAAAGATTTTTTTAATCGGTCCAGCCTTTCTGGAGCCTGTTCAATCCAAACAAACAAACTTTTCCTCTTTATTATATTAATAATAATAACTATCTATCCGCCCCGACTTTGCACGGATCATCTTTTTTTTATATCCTACGTCACTCGGGAATAGTGTAGCTTTCCAACAGTGAAAGAATTTTTCAAATCGGTCCAGTTGTTTAGGAGCCTATTCAATCCAAACAAACAAGCTTTTCCTCTTTATTATATTGATATAGTAAAGAAAAGCTTTTAAAAACGCTTCCATACAATAAGAGTTTTTTTTGGTAAATGTTATTTACAATTCTTATCTTCATTTGTCAAATAACAATCACTTGTTTTATTCCGTCTATCTCCATTCATGGTCACTTAGATAAGAATTCAAAAATATATTATATTTTATAAACAATTGACTTTTTACTCCGAAATCCCAGTCACCCAAGACTTACGTGATTTTAGGAGAGATATAATAATTTCTGATGCCTTCGCGGTTATTATACACTAGCTGTGCCCGCGACTTCGTCCCCGTGGAATAGTAATTCTTCATAAGGCTTCATATTTTCCCCGTTTTTTACACGTTTTCCACTATTTCTTCGCTCCTATTGGTCGCAGCGTGATGTTATATAGCCTAAAGCCTTCCTCGATAAATGGTCTATCCAACAAAAAAATAATTTTTGAATTCGAACCAGTAGTTCCTGAGATTAGCGCGTTCAAACAAACAAACAAACAAACAAACTCTTCAGCTTTATAATATTAGTATAGATTTTATGAATATTATTAACTCAATAGTTTGTGAGAATCACGAATTTAACTCCCATATTTAATAATAATTTCTGAAGTTCGCCGGGTCAGCCAGTTACTTATATAAAAACTAGCTTCTGCCCGCGATTTCGTCTGCGTGAAACTCCTCCTTTTTTGCAGTCGGTTAAAACGTAGCCTATGTCCTTTCTCATGCTCCAGACTTTCTTTGTACCAAATTTTATTTAAATCAGTCCAGTAGTTTTAGCGTCAAAACGTAACAGACAGACAGACAGACAGAGTTACTTTCGCATTTATAATATTAGTTAGGATAATTTCTGAAGTTCGCCGGGTCAGCTAGTTACTTATATAAAAATGTTTTTAAACTTGGTAACCCTATAAGGCTGTCGCAAAACTAAATTGAATTAGAAAAGTCATTTATTTGTCTCCATTTCACTAACTGTTACAACAAATGAAGAACGTTTATACAATTAAACAATTAACTTAGTTTTTCGGTCTCGTTAGCTGATGTTAACTTTGTAATAATTAATTTAAGGGACTTTTGTAGGTACGGCTTGTCGTTAGCAAATAACAAAAAATAATCAAAATCACCGACTCCAAAAATATCAGACATTACAACCAAAATAATAGTCGTTATAAAATATCATTATAAAAGACAAAATTATTATTTTTCTCTTTTCAGTGCGCTATTGTTTTTTGTTGCCTTTTAGTTTTTGTTCGGCGGTTAAATTTTTTTATTAAAAAGTTATTATTTTATAATTTTTTGTGACCATAATTTATACAAATTATTACATGCTTAATTTTTAATTATTTTTAAAATGGCTACCTACCTTGTTTTTGCTATTAACCCCCTTTTTCCCACCCTTAGGGTAGGTTTCTTTTTTCCAAATTTTTATGGGATTAACTTTGAGGTATGCTCTATCTAATAAAAAAAGAATTATCAAAATCGGACTACTCTGTAAAAAGTTACCCATGGTCAAACGATACAATCGGTGTGTGAAAATTTAATCATCCCCTATTTTTCTACCCTTAGGGTCGGAATTTTTTTACCAAATTAAAATGGGACCAATTTCGAAGTATACCCTTTCCAATAAAAAAAGAATTATCAAAATCGAACCACCCTGTACAAAGTTATGCGTCATACATAAAAAAAATAATAAAAAAGAAATATATACGCGTCGAATTGAGAACCTCCTCCGTTTTTTTCGTCGCGTCGGTTGAAAAAAGAATCAAAATCGGTCCATGCGTTAGGGAGCTATGATGCTGTGGCAGACACACAAACACACACATATACAAACACACAGACAGAGAGACACATCAAATTTCTAACACCCCTTGGTTTTTGCGTCGGGGGTTAAAAATAAATATTAAATACTAGCTTCTGCCCGCGACTTCGTCTGCGCACGATGAGTACTTCACACAATATCGTTATAAAATATAGCCTATATGTTATTCTGATGTATAAGCTATATTGTGGTAAAGTTTCATTAAAATCCATTCAGTAGTTTTTACGTGAAAGAGTAACAAACATCCATACATCCATACTTACAAACTTTCGCCTTTATAATAGTAGTAGGATGGGATTGGAATAAAACAACTTTAACGGATTTAACTCGCGTTTTTTTTATTGGCTGACGTTTCGGAGCCTTTACAGATTCCATAGTCGTAGCACGACTGAGCTGACAATACGAAACGTCAGGCAAAAAAAATAAAATACGCGCGTTAAATCCGTTAAAATTGTTTCATTCCAATGTGTAATAACCGCGAAGGCATCAGAAAGTAATGCCTTACCTATTTTATCTAAATGTTTTTTTCAGCCGCCATCTTGTCCAGCTGTCAACACGCCGCCATGTCTGCCAGAAACGTTATTCTTTTCTCAGTGATTGCATTACTGGTCGTGGATGTTTGCTATACAGCCAGCGTGAGTATTTTTTTAAATGAAATATATTTATTTGTAAAATATAGTCATAATAATTATGTTATAATTCAGGTTAAGAGGGCAAGAATTAGTAGGTGCATATATTTAAATATGCAATACCTATTTATTCAATCACTAATAAAAATATATTAATTACTAGCTTCTGCCCGCGACTTCGTCTGCGTATGATTAGTATTTTACACTATATCGTTATAAAATATAGCCTATATGTTATTCTGATGTATAAGCTATATTGTGGTAAAGTTTCATTCAAATCCATTCAGTAGTTTTTACGTGAAAGAGTAACAAACATCCATACATCCATACATTCATACATACAAACTTTCGCCTTTATAATAGTAGTAGGATGTAAAAATTAAATTTAACAATAAAACGAGGTTATCAAAATGTCAAATAAATATTAATATTCCAGGACCACTAAATCGTTTTAAATTCAAGATATTAGCTTACGCTATAAAAACAAAAAAAATATAACCTTGTTTTAATTTTTTTTTATTGATTATAAATATAATTAAGTTGCTATTTGTACGTACAGATCCCGAGAAGCTTCGACCAGCGTCTGTCAGATGAAGTGGTAATGGCGCCCAAGAAGAGACCGTTCTGCAATTCATTTACTGGTTAGTAAAAACATTCGAATGAAACAACTATAAACGGATATAGTTATATTCGTTTAATAGCTGTTTCATTCCAATGTGTAATAACCGCGATAACATCAGAAATTATCAAAAATAATATTGGAATTAAACAACTTTTAACGGCTTTAACTCGCGTATTTTATTTTATTGGCTGACGTTTCGGATCTTTACAGTTTCCATAATCGTAGCTCGACTGAGCTGACAATAGTCTAATTTTTATAGCCGATGTCACTCGGGAATAGTGTAGCTTCTCAACAGTGAAAGTTTTCAAATCGGTCCAGTCGTTTTGGAGCCTATTCAATCCAAACAAACCTTTCCTTTTTAATATATTATTATTAGTATTGATTATCTATTACTGCTACTAGGTACTGCTCGAAAGAATTTTCAATAACACGTTTTTAGTACTCTCTTACGTCGCGTCGTCTCACAGATAGACTTTCCTTCAAAATTGTAATATTTTTTTTTTCAGGATGCGGACGCAAGAGGTCCCAGGGTGCCCCTGGTATGCCAGTACAAGAACTATTCAGGCAGCGGCAGGTAAGCTTTGTGTTAAATATCTGCATATACGATTGCGGGAGGGGTACGTGAGTCAAACTAGCTAGTCAATGAGGGCCACCGCGTGTCAGAAATCCGCTAGATGCGCTAGTGTAGAATGAGGTCCAGCTGTCATGTACCACCAATCACAGGCCAGTAGCTTGCCTCTCATTGGTGGTACTTGACAGCTAGACCTCATTCTACACTAGCGCATCTAGCGGATTTCTGACACGCGGTAGCCCTCATTGCACACTGCTTTATTAAGGTGACCGGAAGTACGGGTACTCGGGCACACTACATTTACATACATAACACTTTGATTTCACTTTGACCTTCATTGATTTAACTTTGACCTCTATCAATCATACTTTGTTTAATGATTATATTTTGACCTTATTGATTATACTGTGTTGATTTTATTTCGATATTTGTTGATTTCATTTTGACCTAAGATTGATTTGCTGACCCTTATTGATTATACCGTGAATTATTGAATTTACTTTGACCTGTATTAATAGGTATTACTCTGATTTTGTTAATTACGCTTTGACATTTATCGATCTTACTTAGTGAAATTAATAAAAACCTTTATACTTACTTTGGTCTTAATTAATTTCACTTTGACCGTTAATGATTTCACTTTGACCTTTATCGATTAATATCGATTATTTTTTGATAATATAACAGACTAGTAGTTAATTGCATATTTTTTATTAAATATTTATATTTCTCAGTTTGACGACGAGACTCTAGTCCCGATTTTGGAAACAGAAAATGGTATCGAAGAGCTTTCCCGTCAAATCCTTTCTGAAGCCAAACTTTGGGAGGCAATTCAGGAAGCCAGCGCCGAAATAGCAAGACGAAAGCAGAAGGAAATGAATTTCAACCAATAAATCGAAAAAAACACGACTGGCTGGCTTTATGGTTATGAACCTGTGCCGTAGCGTTTTGGCTAGAATAGTTTAAAATATTGTCTGTGGTTGTATTAACTTTTTTCCACGTTGCGTGGTTTTCGGCCAGTATGATTTTGTTTTACTTAGAAAAATACTCCTCGGTTTTACATAGAGTGAAAATGTGTTAGACATTTCTGTTTTTTTAGAAGGCTGTCGTTTTTAATTTATTGTTAATTTTAAGTTTGTTTTTAGCTATAAATGAATATTTCTAAGGCCTAGGAGGTGACATATTTATATTGATCTCGTATTTTTAAGGATTTAGTAGTACGTTTGTTTGTTTAAGAAAATTATTGACATTTTACTAAATAGGATGCTTTTTGAATTTTTTTTTTTTTAAACTCAAGATAACAAATGAATAATTTATCGGTTAGTTACCGGAAAGTGTAATTTTGAAAATGTAATTTGTTTATTTCTGAAAATATTCGATACTTGGTACCTACACTAATATGTTTAAATTTTGAATGACTTTTAATATAATAGACCATCTTTTTTATCTTTTTTTTTTAACTTCAATTAAACAAAATTAATATTAATTATTTTTATTTTACATTTTTCGGTACCTATTAATTTACTGAAATTGTTTATCTGTCAAATAAGAGCTATATTTGTCCATATTAAACTACTAGTCATATATTAAGAAATATAAATGTTCGAATTTATTATAAAGAAAATAAAAACAATTCTTCTTGACGTGTACTTTATTTAAAAATACAATATTTTCCATATTTTGAAAAACAAACAGTTGAAATTAAAAAAAATATATATACCATTGCGTTACTTTTTAAGTTACTTACAACTTTTTTTAGTTACCGTCTAAGTAACTATATTTTTTTTATTGTGTTGTAAGTAGGTAACTCAAAAAGGGATAGTTAAACTTAAAAAAATACATAATATTTATATTAAATAAGCAAATGTGTTTTTTCTTTCAGTTGGTAAGTAATTAGATACATAGGTACTTATTATAATAGTTTAACATTTTTTTTATTATTTTTGTCTAAAACAAAATGGACTAAAATATAAATGAAATCTAATTGATATAATTTAGGATTTTATGTCATGTTATCCAGCCAATAATTGACATAAAACCCACTTTATCACGTCGATATTTTTTTTATTTTAAATATTCTTATTAATAATAAATTACTTAATGATAACTATGATACACTGTATATACTTTTACATGAAAAACAAAATCTGTTATTAGTTAATAATAATTTTCGTTACCGTTAAACGATCTTTTTGGTAACGTTAATTTTTCTCTATAAATTTTTGTCTTTTTTATTTGAATTTGACTGACAAATTTCTGTAGTGAGATATTAAAAAAAAAAGGTATAATTTTATTAAAATATGCAATGAAACTGCTTTTTTGTCCTAAAAAATCCAGATAAAAAAATGTTATCAAACTTCAACATTTGAAAAAATAGCAATTTGAAATTGACAGGGTAAGTATTGCAGCCTATTTTTTTTAACTTAAGCGTCGTACATATTTTGCAGTCTATTCTCGACCGTATCCTCGAAGACGTTAGGCTCAAAATCCCTTGCCAGTTCCGCTGCGAAAAATTCCGGTACTTCATAGGTCAGAATAGGTATTTTCGTTTTGTACGGAGACTCCATTTTGACTTCCAACGAATTTGGGGTCCAGAACTGAAATATAAAATTATTGTAAATTTATCAACCGACGAAAAAAACGGAAGAGCCTAGGTGTCTCAAGTCGACGCGTATATATCTATACTAATATTATAAAGCTGAAGAGTTTGTTTGTTTGTTTGTTTGAACGCGCTAATCTCAGGAACTACTGGTTCGAATTCAATAATTCTTTTTTGTTGGATAGACCATTTATCGAGGAAGGCTTTAGGCTATATAACGTCACGCTGCGACTAATAGGAGCGAAGAAACAGTGGAAAATGTGTAAAAAACGGGGAAAATATGAAGCCTTATGAAGAATTACTATTCCACGGGGACGAAGTCGCGGGCACAGCTAGTATATTATAATTATATAGCTTCTGCCCGCGACTTCGTCCGCGTGGAACTTCTCCTTTTTGCAATCGGTTAAAAAGTAGGCAATGTCCTTTTCAGGACTTTCTTTGTACCAAATTTCATTTAAATCGGTCCAGTAGTTTTAGCGTGAAAGCGTAACAGACAGAGTCACTTTCGCATTTCTAATATTAAGTTAGGATTGCGTAAAATAATGTAAAATAATCTCATGGTGCGCAGACGAAGTCGCAGGCAGAAGCTAGTAGTGTAATAATAAGGTGCACGGTAGCGCAACCGCCAAGTCTTTACCTTAACTCGCTCGGGTCCCCTCTTTTTCCTCAAATAATTAAAACAACAAGCTCTGAAGTGTTTCGTTCCACAAGCCTTGACACACTCACTGCCGCAAGAATCGCAGGAAAAGGTACCCCATACCGTGCTACCTGATAAAATTAATTAATATATTAGATTACTATATTTATTTAACTACGATGGGTGCGTTCCACTAAGCGCCCGCAACGCTCGTGACACCCTCTGTATCGTTCCACTTAACGCCCGTGGTCGTTGCGAGCGATGGCTCGACGTCATAGATGACGTCACTGTTCGCGACCACATCGCGCCCACTTCGCCCACAAAATATTGGTGGGTCAGAGTGGGCTTTCGTCGCTCACGATGTGCGTTCCACCTATAAACATTCGCTTACAACGTCCGCGGTGTTTTCTCGTTAGTGGAACGGCAATTTCAGCGGTCGTGGTCGACGGCGTTGCGAGCGTTAAGTGGAACGTACCCGATGTATCAATCGAAATTCGATTGATATCTTTGGTTCAATACCATTAGTTTTTCATTATAATGATATTTTTGTACAAAGACAAGAGTAGATTTTTTTTTTATTCGAACTGAATACTGAAGCGCAGTTGGCCAGCTAATGGGCCTTTACTGCAAAACCGGATGGGTGGCGAGACTCCTGAAAGGAGACTCTTAAGCCTTAGAAAAATTTTAGACCCTTATTTTGAGTTCGAGTCCCACTGGGGGTCTAAAAATGTTTCTACTCTTGTCTATGTACAAAAATATCATTAGATTTATTTCTCAAATTTCATACAACATACATTGGAATGAAACAATTTTAGACAGATTTAACTCGCGTATTTTATTTTATTCGCTGACATTTCGGAGTCTTTACAGATTCCATAATCGTAGCACGACTGAGCTGACAATAGTAACGCTAAAGTCAGCTCAGTTTTAGTTAGTTACCTCACAATAACTACTTTTTCATGTTAAAATGCTATGGTACAAACTATCCTCTACATTATACCTCATTTAAAAAATATATCTACCAGTGCAAAGCCAGGGTGGGCCGCTAGTAGCAAATAAAAAATAAAATATTGAATGAGCATATGTAATCTGAAGATCTATGTCACATACATATTTTTTTCTATTGAAACTACAATATTTTAATTAATTTTGCTAACACTACAAACTAAATACTACCTAAGCTAACTATTACAAACAACTATAACGGATTTAACTCGCGTATTTTATTTTAAACTAGCTTCTGCCCGCGACGTCGTCCGCGTGGAAATCCTCCTTTTTTGCAGTCGGTTAAAAAGTAGCCTATGTCCTTTCTCAGGCTCCAGACTTTCTTTGTACCAAATTTCATCTAAATCGGTCCAGTAGTTTTAGCGTGAAAGCGTAACAGACAGACAGACAGAGTTACTTTCGCATTTATAATATTAGTAGGGATGCTAATGTTTTGAAAACATTACACTTTCCACATTCGTAGCTCAGTCGGGGTTTTCAAAGCGTCAGCAAATAAACACGAGTGTAATATGTGTAATAACCGCGAAAGCATCAGAAATAACTACACTATCTATTTAAGTCAAGGCTTCTAATTCCGGCATATTTTTGAGCTAGATCAACTTTGGTTAAAATTTTGAGACGTTTATTTTTAACTATTTACCCATTGCGCGTATGTACTAGACTAATAATTTACTTCGCAATCAAATAATAGTATGATATTCCCTGTATCTAGGTTGCTTAATTTATTATATATATTTTTTAAATAATAGTCAGGTAGACGGAGTTTCCCGCCTGAGTGGGGCTATTCCGTCATGTAAGCAGTTTCCCTAGAACTACGCAGTTTTTCCAAGTCTTAGCTAGCGGAAAATGAAGACACGTCGATTTCAATCAAATATGTGTTATTAGACCTTAGATATAAGATTTACAATAGGAGTTATCCGCAAACACAATTTTTTGGGGCTATTCCGGCATGTTTTGCCAATCAGATGAGCTCAACCTTTTAAAAATTTACTAATATATATATTTTTTATATATATTATTTCATAAAGTAATGATTTATGCATTTTGCAGTCCGGAGTATTTTCGTACTACGTTCTATCGAATTACCTACTCATATATTTGGTCACAGCTAAGCTTATAATTGCCAGATTGACAAGTGTACCTATTTTAAAATGTAATACACTAAAAAAATGTTGACGATGTCTGGAATCGGGAAATACCGGCATATGACGGCTTTGCCCCTTAAAAAATAGACGGAATTTCCCACTTGACTATTTTGAAGTTGTTAATTTTTCATGGTGAATTACTAAAAACTATCGGAGTTTTACGCATCACGAACAGGCAGACACGTTTATACATATCATAGACGTTGTAATAATCATACAAACAAGCCTAGAAGTCTAACTATTTCATATGTATCTTCGATCAAACTGCATAGTACTATACTCGCACTTCGACTTCGAAACGCAACTGAACTTTGAAAGCAGATATTTTTCTTCCTTTATTGCACAGCGTCATGGGTGTTTTTTAGTTTGAATTAGAAAACCCTACTGCTTTACCAACTGAGCCGGCAGCGGCGAACTGTGCTTAGATTCGCCAAAAACGTGTACGTGACGGAATAGCCCCGTAGACGGAATTAGAAGCCTTGACCTACTCATGCCGACATATCAAAAGTCATGCCGAAATTCTAACCTGATCCAAAATTAACCGAAGAGGTGGCCTCTTTTTTTGATCGGCGAGAATCGGCCTGGGACCATGTTGCTATTACAAAAATAATAAAAAAAAAATGTTTATTTTATTTCACTTAGTAAAAAAAATTGACTTAGTAACTATGTCAGTAGGTACAAATATTAAATAGGTTAATAATTTAAGAACTGCCGTTAAAAATATGTTTTACAACGGAAAAATTTTTTTTTTATTCTAATCTCAAACTTGCGATGTATCAGAAATTTTTCAAAACGTAATGCAATAAATATAAATTTAAAACCCCGTAGATAAATAAAAAAAAGTTCGAAATCCACAAATAAAAAAGATACAAGCATTAATGGAGATAATTTTAGAACGACTAAACCAATTTTTAAAATAATAATATAATTATGTGCATTTAATTTAACAATGTACATGTGATCCTCTTGCATTTTATACCTTTTTTTTTTTTTTTTTTTTTCGAACTGAATACTGAAGCGCATTTGACCAGCTAATGGGCCTTCACTGCAAAACCGGACGGGTGGCGAGACTCCTGAAAGGAGACTCTTAAGCCTTTTACCTATTTGATACCCCACTCGGGTATATTTGTAGACATTTGGATCCCCACCCTTCTGCTTATTCAAACCAAATTAATATGGTTGCACCCTCTTCAAGAACGGCGTCACACTGTTAACCATGCATTGTCATCCAAACTGAACAAGTGTACAAAAATTTCAACAAAATCTACTTGAAAATCAGAGGCGTAGCTACCGCCGTATTTGCCGTATTAATTAATTTAAAAGTGTGTAAGGAAAAGAAATAAAAACTTTCTTTTTCTGAAAAATCTTTACCCTCATAGAAGGTCCTCCAAAAAATTTTTTTTACGGGGCCCCGACAAGGCTTGCTACGCCACTGTTGAAAATTAATGCAAAATTTACCCGTACGTACATACTTATATATATACTTGCATTATTAAATAAAAGCTTTAAAAAAAACAGACATTTTTTTTAAACTATCAATGATTTTTTCATTAAAATCGACATCAAATACAATTTATATAAAAACACTAAACAGTAGTGGTCATAAAAATATTACGAACAAAACGCATATTAATAAACTAAACAATTATACATTGGAATGAAACAACTATTAGCCGATTTAACTTACGTATTTTATTTTATTAGAGTTTACGTTAAAACTTTACCGTTAGACTATTGTCAGCTCAGTCGTGCTACGATTATAGAAACTGTAAAGAATGCGAAACTCGCCAATAAAATAAAATACATGAGTTAAATCCGTTAATAGTACATTACGCACCTAGGCCAGTAAAATAAAAAATGTCTCAGATCACATGTAATTGTCGTCCGAGGCGAGGCCGAGGTTGACAAAAATGTGATCTGAGGCTTTTATATTTACCGGCCGAGGTCAGTATACTATTTTGCTGTTCGACGAAGCCAGAAAGCGGCAATTTCATTTAGCGCAGCGGTCAGAAAGTTGGCGCATTCCGGCCGGAGGACAGAAATAGTTATTTCATTCCAATGTATAATAACCGCGAAGGCATCAGAAATTATTAATTTAAAAACAAATTAAACTTACCAATAAGCATTAACGAAATGATGGCTGTGATTTTCAACATTTTGACGTTTCTTACAAGATGGCGCCCGACACACAGCTGATCACGGAATGGCTGTTTTTACATTCTCACCCCTTTTATATGAGTAAAAGTTCGCTTATTTGTATGCGGATAGAAACCTGACACTGTAAAAGTATTCTTGGGTTTATTAAAGTATCAATAAATAAATCTGCGGTACCCACGTAATAGATTATATTAGACTAGCTTCTACCCGCGACTTTGCACGATTGGTAGTAGTAGTTTAAGAAAATATAGACTATATGTTATTCTGATGTACCTACATTCTACAAGCTATGTTATTGTTAAATTTCATCAAAATCTATTCAGTAGTTTTTGCGTGAAAGAGTACATTCATACATCCATTTTAATCTATTAGGTACAATATATATTATAATACAAACTTTACCTATTAAGTAATTACTATTATCCTATGAAAGCAAACTTAAAAAAAAACTTTCACTGTTCGGAAGCTACCTACAATATTCCCAAATGACATAGGCTATATATTTAAAAAAAAAGGAAGCGAAGCCGCGGCGGACCTAGATAAATAAATCTGAAGCGAAACCGGCGTAAAAGCTTGTCTAAAAAGGGTTAATATAATCTATTGGCATATTTAAAAAGTTATCTCGTAAAACTTTTAATTCGATCTTCATCGAGAACGTGCCGTGATTTTGAAGAGATACTATTTATGGAAATATGTTGAAAACATATTGATCAACTAGCTGTGCCCGCGACTTCGTCCGCGTGGAATTTAAGTACTGGGACATAAGTATGGATAATTAAAGATTTTTTTCTAAAATGAGTTACTCTTTATTACATAAGCTATCTGCCAGTGAAAGTCCCGTCCAAATCAGTCCAGCTGTTCTATAGATTAGCCGGAACACACAGATAGACAGACAAATAATATAAAAAATATAATATAGGTATGTATTTAATATTTCAAATGTAAATTATAAAATGTCTTTATAAACCACATTAACAGTTTTTCCTTCTGGGGCTAATATGAAAAGGTTATCCGCATTAGGTACTAACCCGCGAGCAAGCCACGTATAGTTGGCCGTGTGAAAAACAATTCGACCTGAGATCAACTCCAACAGCCTTTAGCGTCTGCCCCTGCGACTTGTTAATTGTCATAGCAAAGCAAACGGACACTGGAAATTGTGTCCGTTTGAATTGGAATGGGAAATTGTTGGGTATGATTGGTATTCGTGGTATGTATACAGTTTCACCTGCACTACATCCAGTAAGAATCTCAGCTTCGATTAAGTTTCTTTGTAAAGAAGTTACTCTAAGTCGGGTTCCATTGCACAATTTAGGCGGAGTAAGATTTCTCAATAGCGATGCGTTGTAAGCGTTTCGTCTGGGCATTTTTAAAATCAAAGCAAATACATACAATAATACATATATTTATTTCAATAAATCTACGTAGGCAATATTTTTTTAGATTATATCCGATATTTTTCAACTAATTCACAAAGCAAGTTCAGAGTCCGTATTTTCATATCCAAGTATAACATCAAAATCATCAACTAACCGAATCGCAAGACAAACAAAATTAAATAGTTTTAAACGTAGACAACCAATTTGTATTTATACTTTTCAGAGAAAAAGCTATAGCGCGTTTTAATTGCCTTGAGGCGCCATCTAGTACTATATTATGTAACTATAAAATCTCCTATAGAAAAATTACCTTTAAACTTTAAAAGACGATAGCTTTTTTATTTGACATCCGATTTTGATGAAACAAAGCCTATATGTTGCTCAGGAAAGAGCTTAATCTATTAGTGAAAGCCGCGTCAAAATCTGTTCAGTAGTTTTCAAGATTAGCGAATACATACAGACAGACAGACAGACAGACAGACAGACAGACAGAAAAGAAAATCTAAAAAATCATTTTTGTGTTCTGTTACTCTTTTATTATTGCCCACACCCATTTTTTGTTAAAAATTTCAATTGTACAGACACGCGGTTTCTACTGTTTTATTATATGTAAGATATATTGTTTAATAATTTCTGATGCCTTCGCGGTTATTACGCATTGGAATGAAACAACTATTAACGAAATAATATCTTATGACTTCGCGGTTATTACACATTGGAATGAAAACAACTAGATATAAATGGATTGGAATGAAATAACCGCGAAGGCATCAGAAATTATTATATAAATGGATTTAACCTTGGAATGAATCAACTTTAACGGATTTAACTCGCGTATTTTATTTTATTGGCTGACGTTTCGGAGCCTTTACAGATTCCATAATCGTAGCACGACTGAGCTGACAATAGTCTTATCACTTTAGCACAAGATATACATAATGTTTTTTTTTTAAAGTCAGAAATGAAACGACGCACGACGGGGAAAAAGTGGATCTGCCTAATTTATTTTTATTTTAAAATTAAAAGCGGCATTCAAATGTGGGAACTATAAAGTTTAAACGTCAGCCAATAAAAATAAGCGAGTTAAATCCATTTATAGTTGTTTCATTCCAAAAGGCATACATTAAAAAGGCTAACAGCTTAGTTTGTGCTGCGATGTGGCACTACAGCGCTGATTTTCAAATAAATAAATATCTTTGGACAATTGACACCAATTGATCTAGTCCCAAACTAAGCAAAGCTTGTACTATGTACTAGACAACGGATAAACATACATAAATACATATAAGACATCCAAGACTCGGGTACAGATGCCAGTGCTCATCACACTGACTGCCCCTAGCAGGATTCGAACCCGCAACCTCCGGTTTCGTAGTCAGGGCGTCTGACCACTAGACAAACAGGGCGTCAAATGGACCTGGATTATAGGCTAACAATTTGCAAATACATAATATACTAGTGGTCCGCCCCGGCTTCGGACGAATCCCTATTATGTTTATCAAAATATTCTATAGCCTATGTCACTCAGGGTGAACGTAGCTTCGTAACAGTGAAAGATTTTTTCAAATTGGTCCAGTCGTTTTGGAGCCTATTCAATCCAAACAAACAAACCTTTCCTCTTTATAATATTACTTATACATTGTGAAATAGACTCCAATATGTTAGCTTTTGTTCTAACATGAATTCCATTTTATTTTGCCAAGTGTACCTATCATATTACTGTCAATGGATAAGACATGTACAGTCAACTTCAGAAGTGCTCTTCAAATTATTTTCAATATATCTTTATATATGTACTAGCTTCTGCCAGCGACTTCGTCCGCGTGGAATAGTTATTTTCTTCGTTTTTTACACATTTTCCACTGTTTCTTCACTCCTATTGGTCACAGCGTAATGTTATATAGCCTAAAGCCTTCCTCGATAAATGGTCTATCCGACAAAAATATTTATTCAATTCGAACCAGTAGTTCCTGAGATTAGCGCGTTCAAACAAACAAACAAACAAATAAACTCTTTAGCTTTATAATATAAGTAATGATATGTATAACTAGCTTCTGCCCGCGACTTCGTCTGCGCACGATGAGTACTTTACTCAATCTTCTTCTTCTTTTATATATAAAAATGAATCGCAAAATGTGTTGGTAAGCTCATAACTCGACAACGCCTGGACCAATTTGGCCAATTTTTTTTTTAAATGTTCGTTGAAGTCCAAGGATGGTTCTTACGGCGAGAAAAAATCGAATAATTGCCGGGAAAACCCTAAAAACAGCCCTTTTCTTTTCCCATACAAACGTTGTCTAACTAAAGTTACCTAATTTGAATTTCGAACGGGCAGGATGACGTCTGCCGGGACCGCTAGTGTCGTTATAAAGTATAACCTACTAGTGATCCGTCCCGGCTTCACACGGGTGCAATTCTTCCTCTTGAATCACTCCATCTATTAAAAAAATCCGCTTCGAAAGCGTAGTTTTAAAGATTTAAGCGTACAGAAAAAGCGACTTTGTTTTATACTATGTAGTGATAACTATTCCACGCGGACGAAGTCGCGGGCACAGCTAGGTAGTGCATTATAAAATAACCAGTTCTTAATGACAATCTGACGTTAAATTAAGTTAGTATAAAACAAACCAGTTTGAAAAGCAGTCGCGTCTTATTGTAAAATAACCTCAATTTTGTAATTGTTAAATATTATTCGTAAATAAGTTTAGATTGTGAATATTTTGCAATGTGGACTAGAAGTGTTCTGTATTTTGTGTTTTTACTGGATTTAACTTACAGTTTACAAATAGGTAGGTTTGTTTTTGTTTTTTCCTTGTATATAACCTGTTTTGTTAAGTTTACCTGTTTATGCTGTTTTTGTTTTTATTATTTACTAAGAAGAAATATCGCTTTTTTAATTTAGTATTTTTTATTACAAAATACTTATTAATTATTTATTATAATGGCGAAAGTTTGTAAGTATGGATGTATGGATGTTTGTTACTCTTTCACGTAAAAACTACTGAATGGATTTGAATGAAACTTTACCACAATATAGCTTATACATCAGAATAACATATAGGCTATATTTTATAACGACATTGTGTGAAGTACTCATCGTGCGCAGACGAAGTCGCGGGCAGAAGCTAGTGCGTTAAATTTTTAAAATATCCTTTACTGTTGTTTTTTTTAAGTAAAATCTATGTACCTTCCTATAAGCAAAATTAATAAGTTCTTAAAGCGTTCTCAATACCTTTATTTTCCTTATTAAACAAGGATTTCGACCTATAATAGGAAATTTATTCATTAATTTATTCCTATCTAACTTAACATGTTAATAAGCCTAATAATGTAGGAGAAATAATTATGATAATTCCTGATGCCTTCGCGGTTATTACACATTGGAATGAAACAAGTATTAACGGATTTAACTCGAGTTACTAGTTATTTCATTCCAATCCTTACTAATATTATAAATGCGAAAGTAACTCTGTCTGTCTGTCTGTCTGTCTGTTACGCTTTCACGCTAAAACTACTGGACCAATTTAAATGAAATTTGGTACAAAGAAAGTCTGGAGCGTGAGAAAGGACATAGGCTACTTTTTAACCGACTGCAAAAAAGGAGGAGTTCCACGCGGACGTAGTCGCAGCGTAATGTTATATAGCCTAAAGCCTTCCTCGAAAAATGGTCTATTCAACAAAAAAAGATTTATTCAATTCGAACCAGTGTTTCCTGAGATTAGCGCGTTCAAACAAACAAACAAACTCTTCAGCTTTATAATATTACCTGTTTTTTCACTCGTATTGGTCGCAGCATAATGTTGTATAGCCTAAAGCCTTCCTCAATAAATGGTCTATCCAACAAAAAAAGTTTTTTTCAATTAGTACCATTAGTTCCTGAGATTAGCGCGTTCAAACAAACAAACAAACCTTTCCTCTTTATTATGTAAGTAACAAAGTATCGATTATTAAGTATAGATAAATCGAGGCATTGGATTTTTCTAATTATATCAGAGATATAAAGGAAAAAGCAAACTGTTATTTAGTATATATTATGTAACATTTATTTCCAGGCGACACCTGTGCAGCTGGCACCCTTCCAGGAGTATGCAAGATACTAGATGACTGCCCTTACGCCGTGCAGCTGGTGACAGTTGAAGAAAAGAAACCACCTGTAAGATTAGTATTTATCGTGCAGTTTGTTTACAACAAATATAACGGATTTACAAGCATCATTTTGTCCATTTTTTGCCCTGTTAGCCATTGAAATTCAATTTTGTAATCCTAACTAATATTATAAATGAGAAAGTAACTCTGTCTGTCTGTCTGTCTGTCTGTTACGCTTTCACGCTAAAACTATTGGACCGATTTAAATGAAATTTGGTACAAAGAAAGTTTGGAGCCTGAGAAAGGACATAGGCTACTTTTTAACCGACTGCAAAAAAGGAGGAGTTCCACGCGGACGAAGTTGCGGGCAGAAGCTAGTCTACTATATAAAAATAAGTCAAGTTTTCCTTCCTGACGCTATAACTCCAGAACGCACGAACCGATTTGGCTAATTTTGGTCTTGAATTATTCGTTGATGTCCAGGGAAGGTTTGTAAGTAGAGGAAATTTAAAAAAACATCTTGAAAAAGTGTAAAATCAATATCTTTCTGTACTCCCATATACAAAGTGATTGGCGAAAAGTGACAGAAGACTTTGACAGATCTTTGACAAAACAATCGGACGGGCAGGACGACGTCTGCCGGGGCCACTAGTGGTCTCTAAATATGGGCAGGAGTCCTTTAATTAGTTTTTTCATTTGAACGAAAGAATACTTTAAAATTAACAAGTTATGTTGGAAAATGAGTCAAAATCCAGGCGAAGTTAGAGGTTTCAACGGTATTTTATTTTATTGGCACGCTTGGAAACTACTATTCCCATATTCGTAGGTTCTTAACCCCGCGGGGGTAAAACTTGTAGGTATTTCTTGCAACAATCAGCTGGTAGTTGTCTCGAACGCCGCATTACAAAGTGTCTAGTCTGAGCGCAGCGCGGCGCCGACTAGCGCGCGAGCTCGGCGGCGGGAGGAGGGAATCAGGGACCCTAGTTAGGACATAAGGGTGACGAACCTAAAAAGGTTAAGAACCCGGACATGTCAAAATATGTTTGTATTTATTTTGAAAAATAATAAATTTTCAAACCCTGGTACCTACGTATATTATATCGTGTAGTTGGTTTACACACGGCAATTCTAAAAAATATGGGTTTAATTTTACCAATGTTTGTATGGGTGTGTCGTAGCTCCCGAACGGTTGAACCGATTTTGGTTATTTTACAGATGTGCAGATGGCAGGGCAAGACTCGTATCGTGTGCTGTCCACAGGAAGACCTCTCGTTCCAAACCGGGATATTCAGGGGTTACTTCAGCGGGACAAAAAACGGGGTTTTACGGTCCCAGGATATGGTAAGTTGAACCAGGGGTTTTGTACTCTTTCTTATAGTAGACTAGCGACCCGCCCCGGCTTCACACGGGTGGTCAACCTCATCAAAATCGTTGCATAGTTTTAAAGATTTAAGCGTACATAGGGATATAGGGACAGAAAAAGCGACTTTGTTTTATACTATGTAGTAAAGATCCGAACCTATCGATCTTCTCCGGGCTGTTAATAGAATGAAACATATTTTATAATAAATTAAGCTAAGAATGAGGTAGGCACAAAAGATTCCACTGGGTCAAAGTGCATCCGAAAGGACCCTACAATAAGAAAAGATAAGATACATGGTTCTTCTTTTTATAGCGTGTCTTTTGTCTTATTAACATTTCATTAGAGTATAATATTAACAGCTTTATAATATAATATATCTATATACATATATAATAATCAATTGCTGTTCGTTAGTCTCGCTAAAACTCGAGAACGGCTGAACCGATTTGGCTGATTTTAGTTTTAAAATGTTTGTAGAACTCCAGGGAAGGTTTAAAAGGTGAGAAAACTTGGAAAAAAAAAGGGGAATAAAAACTATGTACGCGGTATGAAGTTCGCTGGGTCAGCTAGTAATAAATAAATAAATTTAGTACCTATATTGGAAATTAATAATTTCTGATGCTTTCGCGGTTGTGTTGGAATGAAACAACTAACTTATAGACGGATTTAACTCGCGTATTTTATTTTATTGGCTGACGTGTCGGAGCCTTAACAGATTCCATAATCGTAGCACGACTGAGCTGACGGTAAAAGGCTTAAGAGCCTCCTTTCAGGAGTCTCGCCACCCGTCCGGTTTTGCAGTGAAGGCCCATTAGCTGGCCAACTGCGCTTCAGTCCTATTCAGTTCGAAAAAAAAAAATAAAAAAAAAAGCTGACAGTATTTTTATGCTAAAGTCAGCAGCTATTGCCAGCTCAGTCGTGCTACTATTATGGTATCTGTAAAGAATTCATTAATCAAATCAAATCATTTACTTGTCAAATATGGGTACACAACATGTTACAATTTCACAAGTTTCACCATATTTTGCCTTCCGGAATACAAATATTGAAAGTTCAATACCTAATATTAACTGCGATCTATCAATCGATAATTCGATTGATATTTTTGGTTCAATACCATTAGTTTTTAATTATAATGATATTTTTGTACAAAGACAAGAGTAGAAAAATTTTAGACCCCCAGTGGGATTCGAACCCACGCCTATGCCTTTACTAGCGGCAGCGTGCTGAACCATTACACCATAGGGACCACTGACAGGTCATCGAATTTATCTACCTTTCAATACCTATATTATAATGTCTGATAAAAAATCGTTAATAATATTATAGTAGGTATTCTATATTTACATTATATTTAAACAACATTATATAAGTACCTAGTTTATATGTTTCGTATCTTGCAGACCTGCAGATACGATGGTAACCCGCCCATCGTGTGCTGCCAGAACGTGGTGGAGAGCCCCCCCCCAGACGAGCCCAAGGGCTGCCCGGCGCTGCCCAAACCTATACCCTCCACCCACATCGCCTGGCAAAGTAAATATATATTATCTTATATATCTTTATTCTTTATTTATCCTTTATCTTCTTATTATCCTATCCTAACTAATATTATAAATGCGAAAGTAACTCTGTCTGTCTGTCTGTTACGCTTTCACGCTAAAACTACTGGACCGATTTAAATGAAATTTGGTACAAAGAAAGTCTGGAGCCCGAGAAAGAACATAGGATTATCACGTTCCAGTGAAAAAAAAATATAATGACAGCTGTCAAATCGATTCTTTGCCGGGCGCGACGAAGTCTGCCGGGACCGCTATTTCTATATTCTATGTCTTATCTTATCTTCTTCTCTATTATATAAAAGAAAGTCGTGTTAGTTACTCCGTTTATAACTCAAGAACGGCTGAACGGATTTGGCTGAAAATTGGCGGGGAGGTAGCTCAAAACCAGGAGAAAGACATAGACTTTGTATCCCGTTTCAGTAAAAACACATTTAAAATTGCTTAACAAAACGCAACAATGACAACTGTCAAATCGATGCTTTGCCGGGCGGGACGAAGTCTACCGGTACCGCTGGTATAATATAATGATGGTAATATTTTTATATTGGAATGAAACAACTATTAACGGATTTAACTCGCGTATTTTTATTTTATTTTATTAGCTGACGTTTCGGATTCATTACAGTTTCCATAATCGTAGCGTTGTTTCATTCCAATGTGTAATAACCGCGAAGGCATCAGAAATTATTATAATATTTTTATTTTTATTCATTTTTCAAACTGAATACTGAGGCGTAGTTGGCCAGCTAATGCCTTCGCATCAGATCCTACTACTATTATAAAGGCGAAAGTTTGTAAGTATGGATGTATGGATGTATGGATGTATGGATGTTTGTTACTCTTTCACGTAAAAACTACTGAATGGATTTGAATGAAACTTTACCACAATATAGCTTATACATCAGAATAACATATAGGCTATATTTTATAACGATATTGTGTGAAGTACTCATCGTGCGCAGACGAAGTCGCGGGCAGAAGCTAGTACTGTTATAAAAGGTTGTTTTTTTTTTATCTTATATTAATATTTGTTTAGAATGCATGGAATACCAGCGCTATGTGCAAATATGTGTGTCGAGCGAGGGAAACCCGGAGGCCTACGAGAGAGAAGATGCCTGCGGGATGGACCAGGTCAGCGATCGGGTCGTGGGGGGGATACCCGCGGGACCTAAGGAATTCCCGCATATGGTAAAAAAATAAATATTTATTCAAATTAGGCATTTACAAGCTCTTATGAAGGTCAGAAGATGTCGTTTCCGAAAAAAACCTCACTTGACAAGAAACGGCAAGGAACTCAATGAGCTATATATATTTTTTTCAAAACGAGGTACATAATTACTTACAAACTTTACTTTGTCCTTACAAAATAAACAATCAAATAATAAATTAAAAATTAAGAACATTGATAAGAATTACAACCCCAATAAGGTACATACTGCAGAGTTAAAGTAGTCTAAATGTTTTGGAATAAAACAACTATTAACGGATTTAACTCGCGTATTTTATTTTATTGGCTGACGTTTCTGATTGTTTACAGATTCCATAATCGTAGCTCGACTGAGCTGACAATAGTCTTATGCTAAAGTGATTAATAATCCCTACTAATATTATAAATGCGAAAGTAACTCTGTCTGTCTGTCTGTTACGCTTTCACGCTAAAACTACTGAACCGATTTAAATGAAATTTGGTGCAAAGAAAGTCTGGACCCTGAGAAAAAACATAGGCTACCTTTTAACCGACTGCAAAAAAGGAGGACTGAGTTTCACGCGGACCAAGTCGCGGGCAGAAGCTAGTTAGTCTATAATTATTACATTTATCTCTGTTGTTGTGCGCAGGCGCTGCTCGGGTGCCGGAACACGGTGTCGACGGATCAGAACCGCGTGGTGTGGGTGGGAGGAGGCTCCCTCATCAGCGACAAGTACATCCTGACAGCCGGACACGTGCTCTCGCACAGAGACTAGTAAGCATACATTTATATTGCTAGCTGTCCGCTCCGGCTTCGCCCGGATCCCTTTATGGCCTACGTCACTCGGGAATAGTGTAGCTTTCCAACAGTGAAAGAATTTTTGAAATACTAAGTAGGTATAATATTAACTACGATCTATCAATCGATAATTCGATTGATATTTTTGGTTCAATACCATTAGTTTTTAATTATAATGATATTTTTGTACAAAGACAAGAGTAGAAAAATTTTAGACCCTCAGTGGGATTCGAACCCACGCCTGTGTCTTTACTAGCGGCAGCGTGCTGAACCTTTACACCATAGGGACCAGTGACAGGTCATCGAATTTATCTACTCCTTCTCTTCATTCTCTTCTGAAGCGAAAATTCGCATGTAAACAATAAAGTACAAAGACCGCATTGAAAGGAGTAGATAAATTCGATGACCTGTCACTGGTCCCTATGGTGTAAAGGTTCAGCACGCTGCCGCTAGTAAAGACACAGGCGTGGGTTCGAATCCCACTGAGGGTCTAAAATTTTTCTACTCTTGTCTTTGTACAAAAATATCATTATAAGGTAGGTATAAGTTTTATCAAAATACATTCAGTACGTTTTGCGTGATAGAGGAACAAACATACAAATAAATATACAAAATTTCGCCATTATAATATTATATAGTGTGGATAGGATTAATAGGAGAATATTTATAATTATGCATTATTTTTTCCAATGCTACGCTCTTCTCGGTGTAACAACTTTGGAGTGGGGGTTCGTGACATCATATAGCACAATTTCTACCATAAATTATGACGTCACAAGCCCCTCACTCCCGAATTTTATAAGCACTTAAGTAACTTAATCATTTGTTGTTTGATTGAGAAAAGAAAAAAATGTTTTCTGATCGATTGAAAAAAATACCTATCTACCATATTTTTGGTTATTTACTTGATGGAAAAAAAACAGTCAAGTGCGAGTCGGACTTTTTTTTAATTATATTGCTTAATCAGCGTATTTTTATTTTATTTTATTTGCTGACGTTTCGGATACTTTACAGTGTCCATAATCGTAGAGCCGACTGAGCTGACAATAGTTTAACGCTGATAAAATAAAAATACGCGAGTCAAATCCGTTAATAGTACAGACCTAATAACCGCGAAAGCATCAGAAATTATGAAGTATTATATATATATATTTTTTTTTGACTTGGATAAGATATGCATTGTTTTTTTCCAGTGGCCTGATACGCTACGCTCTGCTAGGCGCGACTAAGAAATCAGCGGCCATTGATGGCATCCTCTACAATATAGTAAGATATATACCGCACAGGTTGTATGTCAAGAACGAGAAGCGACACGACATAGCTCTACTCGAGTTGGATCGACGGTAAGATAGACTGAATAACTGACAGGTCGACTATTTACCAATATTGGTTTGATACAACTATTAACGGATTTAACTCGCGTATTTTCATTTTATTTCATTTGCTTTAGCGTTAAGGGAGCGTTCAAGTATTACATAACGCAATTCTGGGGGGAGGGGGGTCTTGTAAAACGTTACGATGCGTTACGCGGGGGGTAGGGGGGATCAAACAACGCGTTACGTAACAGTTTTTTATACTTAAAAAAAAAACTAAAAAAAAAAGATCTCCCAAATTAGTAAACCTTTATACGAAAACATACAGTGCACCCGCACTAAAACGGTGTTTATTCTCTGTAAGGCCTAATATTCTATCGCATTCACGTAATTTTCAAATAAAACCGTAATATATGTAAGAACAGGAATAGGAAATAAGGAATGAAACAACTAACGGATGGTCTATTTGGGTGTTACGTAACGTTCAGGGAGGGGGAGGGGGGGTCCAGAAAAACGTTACGGCGCGTTACATAGGGGAGAGGGGGGGTCAACAATGTTCAAAAATTGCGTTAAATAATACTTGAACGCTCCCTAGACTATTCTCAGGTCATACGCTACGATTACGAAACTTTAAAGAATCTAAAACGTCAGTAATAAAACAAAATACGCGAGTTAAATCCGTTACAGTTGTTTTATTCCAACTCAATCTATTTGAAGAAAACATGGTAGGTATGTTATATAATTTGGAGCGTAGAATCCCCAAATTTCATAAGGTTATTTTAGAAATTAAAGACATTTTCTTCACTGACTGAACTGCCCGAGGCTTAATAGTACATTACGCACCGAGGCCAGTAAAATAAAAAATGTCTCAGATCCCATGTAATTGTCGTCCGAGGCGAAGCCGAGGTTGACAAAAATGTGATCTGAGGCTTTTTTATTTTACTGGCCGAGGTCAGTATACTATTTTTCTGTTCGACGAAGCCAGAAAGCGGAAATTTCATTTAGCGCAGCGGCCACAAAGTTGGCGCTTTCTGGCCGGAGAACAGAAAAACTATCGTGCGTTTTAAGAAAAAAAATAAAGTTGTTATAAAGAAATTTCAGAAATGACCATTGAGCTTCTCGTTTGGATAATCGACTCTCAACTCTAATCGTATTATTGCGCAGGGTCCAGTTTTCTGAGTTCATCCGCCCAGCGTGTCTCCCCGTACCTGGTCTTGAGATTGGAACGGATCGTATCATAGCTGGATGGGGGAAGACGGGCGAAAATGAACCAGATTCCGATGCGCTTCTAAAGGTAAAGCGAGCAAAAATTTGCTGCGCAATAATCTACTGAACACACTATTTGCTATTACATAATAAAGGCTTTATTATTTTGTTATTATCACTACATAGTATAAAAAAAGTCGCTTTTTCTGTCCCTACGCATCGGATTTTGATGCGGTTTTTTTTAATAGATAGAGTGATTCAAGAGGAAAGTGTTAAGCCGCGTGCAGCCGGGGCGGGTCGCTAGTTTTTAAAATAAAACGTATTCATTACTTCAATAGTTATTGTGATTATTCCACAGGCTACAATATCTGAATACGAGTACGAATCGTACTGTAAGAAGTTTTTGAATTCTTCCGATTTTCGCTGGGACAAAGACGGCATGCTCTGCGCCGCCGGCGGGCTCGAAGACAAACGAGATTCTTGTCGGGTAAAACATTTATATTTTTATAGAAATACTTATATAAATCAAGAAATTACCTTGTGGCTTTCAATGTCAGTATTTCGGCATTCGCCACAGTCTGGTCATCCTAGGTTCTTAACCCGGGGACAATTCCCCTGCTGGGGTGAAACTTATATTTCGCGATAATAATCAGCTGGTAGTTATCTCGAAGTCCGCATTTCAAAGGGTACGTTCCACTTAACGCTCGCAATGCGACCGCTGAAATTGCCGTTCCACTAACGAGAAAACACCGCGGGCGTTGTAAGCGAATGTTTATAGGTGGAACGCACATCGTAAGCGACGAAAGCCCACTCTGACCCACCAATATTTTGTGGGCGAAGTGGGCGCGATGTGGTCGCGAACAGTGACGTCATCTATGACGTCGAGCCATCGCTCGCAACGACCACGGGCGTTAAGTGGAACGATACAGAGGGTGTCACGAGCGTTGCGGGCACTTAGTGGAACGCACCCATGGTCAGTTCGTTTAACGTTAACGTTGAACATTGGCACCATGTCTACGCCCTCTTGGCTCTCATTTCACATATTTTGACATTGATTTCATATAATTTCAGGGTGACAGCGGAGGCCCACTAATGGCTTTGGCAAACGACATCCACTGTACGTACGTCGTACGAGGAATCGTGTCGTTTGGCCCTCGTTGCGGAAAAGGCGTGCCCGGTGTGTACACAAACGTACAACACTATATTCAATGGATTAGTGACACTATCTGGTCTAAATAATCTTTATATTTTTGTACGGGGCCATCCAAGTATTACGTAAGCACCCCCCTATTCCCTTCCTAACAAAATTAAATATATATGGATGATGACTCAAGAAAACTAAACTCAATTTAGTCCGTCAGTTAGATCCTGATCTACTGCGCCGCGGGTTGAAAAAGATTGGGAACCCCTGGGTTCCCAACTACCATCGTTGTAAATTTAAAATCACGGTCACATGACACTAAATGATTTACTAGGTAAGTAAATTATGTAAGTACTCAAATAGGTACCCGCGAATATTTGTGGCTTCGGATAATGATGGAACTCACGGCGCCCCTCTTTACTTTCTACGGCGCACCAGGGCGCCGCGACGCACAGTTTGGGAACCCCTGAGTTAAATCATTAAAAATTATTCGACACGTATTTTTTCCTTTCTCGAACAAATAAACAATGACAAAGATAAAGAAGTAAATCCGTTCGGGAGTCGGCTCCTGACGTCACAATATGGTGCAATTTATACCATGCCGTGACGTCACACGCCCCCACTCCCGAATTTTTCAAGCGCATCTTTGGCATATTATATTGTTCGATTGAGAAAAGAAAAAATACGCGTCCAATATTTTTTGGCAATCTACTTGATGGAAAAAGAAAAAAAAACATTAGTCATGCCTATTATTCACCCCCCCCCCCCCAGATATATTTGAGTACCTCGCCCGCTACAAAAAAGAAAAAAGTAGCCTATGTCCTTTCTCAGGCTCCAGACTTTCTTTGTACCAAATTTCATTTAAATCAGTCCAGTAGTTTTAGCGTGAAAGCGTAACAGACAGACAGAGTTACTATCGCATTTATAATATTAAGTAGGGATAACAACTGTCCATAACATAAATATTATTTTCTGTCCTCCAGCCAGAAAGCACCAATTTTCGGGCCGCTGCACTAAATGAAGTTGCCGCTTTCTGGCTTCGTCGAACAGAAAAATAGTATACTGACCTCGGCCAGTAAATAAAAAAGCCTCAGATCACATTTTTGTCAGCCTCGGCTTCGCCTCGGACGACAATTACATGTGATCTGAGACATTTTTTATTTTACCGGCCTCGGTGCGTAATGTACTAATAATAGTGTATTGCAGTGACTGTTTATTTCTTGACATTATATACAATAGTTATAAATAAATAATTTTCCAGCGATCTAATACTCTGATAAAATGGGAGAATTAATGTACAACTTTTTATGTGAAATAAAATTTCATTTTTAATTTTTGACAATACAGTGATGTAAACAATAAATATTATTATATAATAAAGCTTTTATTTTGAGTTTTTTATACCTTAATAAAAAATATACACTTAAATATATGTTTTAATTTTTTAAGTATAACAAAATATAGTGCTGGCACCAGTTTTTGGGTTGGTATTTGAGGCAAGCTGAAAAGAATAATTCCTGATACCTTCGTGGTTAATACACATTGGAATGAAACAGATACATATTATAACAGATTTAACTCACATATTTTAATAATTTCTGATGCCTTTGTGGTTATTACAGATTGGAATTAACCAACTATTAAATATTTTTATTTTATTTTATTCGCTAATGTTTCTAAAGTCTTTAGTGTTAGACTATTGACAGCTCAGTAGTTCCACATTTATGGAAACTGTCAAGAATCCGAAACTTCAGCAAATAAAATAAAAATATGTGATTAAATCTGTTATTAGTTGTTTCATTCCAATGTCACATATTTTATTTTGTTTGCTGATGTTTTGAAAACTTTACAATTAGCACAACTGAGCTAATAGTGTAATCATCAGAAAATATAATAAAATATGTGAGTTAAATCCGTTATAGTTGATTAATTCCAAAGCTATATAACAAGTTTTCAGCTTGCCTCTCATACCCCAAAAACAGAAAAACAATTGCATTTTCAAGTCTTTCCATCAACAATGACAGTTCATCGTTTATCATAATTTCCTAGCTATCAAAACTCACACCACTTCATGTCCCACAGAGTTAATATTTGACTTTTCAACCTTCCCGTGACTTTTAGAATGTCTCATCAATTTACTCCGAGTCAAGAACTGTTTACAGCACACCTCACACTCAAACGGCTTCAAACCCGTATGAACGGTCATATGCATATCCAAATTAGTCTTCTGAACGAAACATTTTGAACACAATTCACATTTGAACGGCTTCTCCCCAGTATGAATACGACTGTGACGTTCAAGGTCCGTTTTCCTATAGAACGAAGCTCCACAGTTTGAACAGTGGAAGTTTTTCACACCGTCGTGGGTTAATGTGTGTTCTTTTAGGTGGCCTGGTTGTGTGTATGCTTTTCCGCACTTAGCACAGACGTAGGGACGGATTCTTGTGTGTGTGCGTTTGTGTTTTGTCAATTCGTAGCCGGTTTGGAAGATTTTGCCGCATTCCTCGCACGGTCGGGGTGTTTTTTTGCCGGTTCGCTTCTTACGTTTCCTGTAAAATAGATTGGAATAAAACAACTTTAACGGATTTCACTCACTTACTTTAATTTTATTGGCTGACGTTTCAGAGCCTTTACAGATTCCATAATCGTAGCACGACTGAGCTGACAATAGTCTCATGCTAAAGTGTTTTTAGGTTTTTGTTTCGATTTGTTATGAATTTGTTCTGTTATTGGATTGGACTAAAATACATACTTTTTCGGTTTTTCTTCTTCGTTACTATTATCGGATAAGAGGATCACCTCCGGTTTTACAACGATTTCTTCCACTGAATATTGCTCCATTATTCTATATTACAAAAATATTTTATTTAACCTTATTATATCGTAATATTTGATATCTATTTAGAAACGTAAAATTTTAGTGAAAGTATACATGTTATATACATTATATTATAGTGATTCATAGAAACAATAATGTACAATTATGTTATTTAATTTAAAGTTTATTAGAGAAAACATAGTATAGTTTAACAAAAACAAACTAAAAATACATTCAACAAATAGCTGTCAAAAGTGTCAACTGTCAAATCAAAACAGCTTTCTTTTTAATAAATTTATATGTAGATTCAAGCTCTTTAAGCCAAATCATATAAATTTCAGTGTTGTCAAGAATTTAATATATAAACTAGTGACTGACTCGAACGTGAAACTGTGAATTTATTGTGAACTAGCCTTTGCCCGCGACTCCGTCCGAGTGGAATTTCATCCCCCCTTTTAACCCTTTTTTGCAATAAAAATAGCCTTTGTCCTTTCTCAGCCTCTAGACTATATTTGTATGAAATTTCACTTAAAAAGATTCAGTAATTTAAGCGTAAAGGCGAGACAGACAGACAGAGTTACTTTCGCATTAATGTTAGTCTCGCTGTAAGGAATTCGATGATGATTCCAACTCAAACCCAAAATTTCAAGTTTTTGAATTAGCTCCCTTTAGATGTGTGTATGAATATATACCTATTTTAGTTATTAATAAAGTATAATCGAAAATACCATTATCTGCTTTCTTACTTGTTATACTTACCTATTTTTTAAGGTATTTATAGGAGAGATAGGCATTAAATAAAAACCAACATTAATTAAAATTTATTTAATTAACATCAAGGTATCAATTACCAAAAATTGTGACGAAAAATATTTACAATTTATTAACAAAAAACTAATTACTAAGTACATAAAATTATTAAGTAAATAGTTTAAGAAATAATATTATACATACAGCCATTTGTTTGTCGAATAAAAATATAATATATATTGGAATGAAACAACTTTAAACGGAATTAACTCGCATATTTTATTTTATTGGCTGACAATGGTCTTATTTATGCTAAAGTCTTTAAAGGCTCGGAAACGTCAGCCAATAAAATAAAATAAGGGAGTTAAATCCTTTAACAGTTGTTTCAAATTATTAATATACTTAATATGTATTTAAGAACAGAATCAATATGAAAAATCAGTGCAATTATATATTGTAAGTAAGTAAATACTGTTTCAATTGACACTTAATATTATTTGCAGCCATTATAGATATAACGAGAGACAATGAAGGCGTCTCAAACGCTCGAAGAACTGTCAAAATTCGTTATTGTCAAAGTCCATATAAAATCAAGTTTTAAAATTTAAGCAACTTCCTTATTAAGAACATTGAACCTAAAATTGACGGAATAAAGTTTAAATTTAACTGTACATTTTGTCTACACTAATATTATAAAGAGGAAAGGTTTGTTTGTTTGGATTGAATAGGCTCTAAAACGGCTGGGCCGATTTAAAAAAAAAATTTCACTGTTGGGAAGCTACGTTCACCTGAGTAACATAGGCTACAGAATATTTTGAAAAAAAAAATAGGGATCCGTGCGAAGCCGGGGTGAACCGCTAGTATCTTATAAGCTTTCACCCCCTTAAGGGTTGAACTCCGGGAAAAAGCCACAAGTGATGCTATAAGGGATTATGATTTTCTTTTGATCTTATAAGGGGTTAGATTTTCTTCGGAGGTAGGTAACACAGACAGACAGACAAAAATCCTACAAGGTCACAGTTTCAGTAAAGACTTACGGAATCCTAAAATCTTACAACAATTTAACTTACACGGAAATTGCAAAACCGTCCACAGAAATAGTAAACTAAACAAAATAATTGGAATGAAACAACTATTAACGGATTCAACTCGCGTATATTTATTTTATTTTCTGACGTTTCGGATTTACAGTTTCCATAATCGTAGCACGACTGAGCTGACAATAGTCAGCCATTAAATCCATTATAGTTGTTTCAATCCAATGTTTCAACTGCGGAGGCATCAGAAATTATTAAACAAAATAATACTTAATAATTTCTGATGCCTCCGCGGTTATTATACATTGGAATGAAACAACTTTAACATAAGACTATTGTCAGCTCAGTCGTGCTACGATTATGGAATCTGTAAACGCTCCGAAACGTCAGCCAATGAAATAAAATACGCGAGTTAAATCCGTTAAAGTTTCATTCTTCATTCCAAAATAATACTTATCCTACACCATCATATGCTCCAAAAACTCTTTCTTAATCTTCCTATCTTTCTCATGGCGTTTAGAATGCAACACCAACTTGCTATTAGTCAAAAACCTCTTCTGACAAACACTGCACTGGTGAGGTTTTTCGCCAGTATGCATCTTCATATGCATAACCAAATTATTCTTTTGCACAAAACTTTTCGAACACACCGTACATTCGTGCGGTTTATCACCGGAGTGGATTTTTTCATGCCTATCCAAATCTGCCTTTCTGTAGAAGGAGGAGCCACAATCCGTGCAGTGGAAGTTCTTTATGCCTTGATGTATTAAAGCGTGTATACTTAAATGTCCCAGTTGTGTATATGTCTTCCCACAAGTCGTGCACATGTACGGTCTCTCGCCAGTGTGAGTGCGTTTGTGTTTTTTCAGCTCGTAGCCCGTTTGAAATATCTTGTCACAATCCTCGCAGGGGTGAGGGGACTTCTTCACTGTGCGCCTTTTTCGTTTTCTGTCGATTTGGAAAAAATATTAGTGAAAGGGCTATTTGTGACTTGGCAGTCGTTTAAGGGGGCTTGCACTATAGGGGGTTTTAGGGAGGGTCTTGCATTATGCATGTAAGGGCGGAGAGGGATGCAAACAACATAACATTATACTTTTATTTAATTTAGTGTTAATCCTATCTGTAGGTTATTCAAAACATATAGAATACTGCAAACACGTTTATAAACAACTAGCTATGCCCGCGACTTCGTACCCGTGGAATAGTAATTCTTCATAAGGCTTCATATTTTCCCCGTTTTTTACACATTTTCCACTTTTTCTTCGCTCCTATTGGTCGCAGCGTGATGTTATATAGCCTAAAGCCTTCCTCGATAAATGGTTTATCCAACAAAAAAAGAATTTTTGAATTCGAACCAGTAGTTCCTGAGATTAGCGCGTTCAAAAAAACAAACAAACTCTTCAGCTTTATAATATTACTTAGTATAGATAAACAGGTAGGGTATTTTAACTACTTACTAAAAATGGTCACATTACTATTACATGACCCATCACAATTCTTCAAAAATTGCTTTACATAATACTTGAAAGTTCACTCGCAAGCCACGCTAAGCCACATGCTACAACTAACAGAAGTTGACCTTTTGTACACTGACTCCAATTAACTTATCCCTACTAATATTATAAATGCGAAAGTAACTCTGTCTGTCTGTCTGTTACGCTTTCACGTTAAAACTACTGGACCGATTTATATGAAATTTGGTACAAAGAAAGTCTGGAACCTGAGAAAGGACATAGGCTACTTTTTAACCGACTGCAAAAAAGGAGGAGTTCCATGCGGACGAAGTCGCGGGCAGAAGATAGTTATAAATAAATATTTCCAACATACTTTTTCGGCTCGCCACTCTCGGTGAGCTCCTCATCCGATATGAAGATGACTTCGGGCTTCACGACAATCTCTTCCACTCCACAATTGTCCACACTCATATCTAAAAATATTAATTATGTACAATATTAGTATCCCATCAAAAACATTCTGTAAAACAACTACCCAAGCCTCGATGAAGCTGCTTGTTCATCTCTAAAAAGTAATGAAATGTAGACAAAGTTGTGCCAAGTTTAAGGTTCCTTACTGCAATTTCTTTATTATAGTTAATGTTGTGTGACTTGGTTGTTGAACATTCTTTACTATGTATATTAAAATTTGTTAAGCGAGAAAATAGCCCATAGATGAAAATACAATATGGCCACTGTTGAAGTGGGATGAAAACTTGCACTCAGGTCAAAATATAAGGTACTAGCGGTTCGCCCCGGCTTCTCACAGAACCCTAATTATTTTCGGAATAGGCTCCTAAACGGCTGAACCGATTTGAAAAATCTTTCACTGTTGGGAAGCTACACTATTCCCGAGTGACATAGGATATAAGAAAAAGGGATCCGTGCGAAGCCGGGGCGGACAGCTAGTTGGATATATAAATGCCGGATTAGTTAGATTTCTCTGTGTTTCCTTTGGTTTTATAAAACTTATAACTATTTAACTAGTTGCTGCCTGCAGTTTCTGCATGGTATTGTTATTTTTCCAAAATGGTATAAAATGTAGCCTATCTTCTGCCTATTAAACATGGTCTATGCATCTTTATTAAAATTAAATACTAGCTGTCCGCCCCGGCTTCGCATAAATCATCTTTTTTTTTATAGCCTATGTCACTCAAGAATAGCGTAGTTTCCCAACAGTGAAAGATTTTTTTAAATTGGTCCAGCCGTTCTGGATCCTATTCAATCCAAACAAACCTTTCCTCTTTATAATATTAGTATAGATCATCTAAATCAATGCAGCTGTGTGAGAATGCACATAAAACAAAGTTTTACATTAATTACTAATAAATTAATATAATATTTTTGACTATAGAAACATAACATAATATTCAATATCATAATAGTACTTAGAATTACACATAATAACATAATTGACTTGTAGAGAATTCTTAGTAATATGAAAGCACTTTTTGTATTTTAAATTAAGTTTAAAATTGATAAAATGACCATTAATTCACAAAAAATGATATGTGAAGCTTAATGGAAGGAAAGGACAAGGCTATACATGTTACAAGAACGAGTTTTGTGTTTACGACTTGAAAAACAACCACAATCGTACGTATATAAAAAAGTTGACAAAAGGTACTTACTGATATTCAGAAATAGTCAATATGGTAACAAAAGAGGTATATGTCACTATTATGTTATATTTTGGCAATAAAAGCAATTAATTCGCTTTGATAAACTTGTAACACGAGTTCGGAAGTTTATTTTGGTTTCTTGAAAAGAAAAATTCAATAATTCGCTGTCATGTCAAGTGGACATGTTAATGTTTCCATAAACAAATATAAAAATGGACTAAATATTTTTAGTTTATAGGAGAATTTTATAATTTTTCTGAATATATTCCTCAAATAGTTAAATTTAAGTTATAAAATTAATTGTAGAAGCAATTGAATATTATTCAGCTTATATTTAATTTTTTTAAGTTAATAAATAAAAATATTATAAGACAATAATTTCCCAAAAAGTACAATGATTAGAATGGCAACATCGTACAATTGCGTTTAGTAACTGCTATTAAGTATATAAAACATATTGTTCGTAATATTATTAAAAACCTTTTTTATACATATTTACGTAAAAATAATAAATTAATATACAATTTATCAATCTACATTCAATATTTTACATGCCGATAGTTGAATGTAATATAATAAACGCGGTTGCACGTAAACATATAAATTTTATATAAATCGTCCGTTTATGCATTCATATATTTTAATTATTAAAAAAATAGTTGAAGGTAATCATGAAAATTTGTCAAATGTCTATTTAAACACTGTATCACCGGCGGCCTTCTTCAATAACGCGACTAAATTAAATATTCCCAGCAATTATTAAAAACGTACACATGTTTTGACATTTTCAATTCGGCAAGATTACGTGAAATCGGGTCGAGGAATGATGTCATAAAATTAACTTAATTTTAAATGTGACGTACCATTTCTACTCGAAATACTGTAGACGGCACCGGTGTTTAAGAATAAGAAATAGTGTTTAGAGAAACAGCGATTAAAAATGTCGTATTATTACCAGCAAAGAACTGCCGGTGAGTTGTTTTTTTTATTGGTTTTTTCGTTGACATTACTTAAAGTGAATTCTTATCTAGTCTAATTGGGTGAACGAGTTTTCGTGATTATTTAGTATATCTAATCATTTTATTGTTTAAATAAATTATAACGGATCAGTATGAGTCATTGTCCTTGACATTTCTTACCTGTACAAATTTATCGTATTTTTTTTAAATAAAATTGATTTTGTCTATACCTATTCAAGTAGCTAATTTTAATTAAATTTTAGTATAGTTATAAATTTAGAAAGTAAGTACTTACTTACTATTTTTTTTATTTGTTTTGAGTACTTAAGTACTACTTTAGTAATTTTTATTCGTGAATTAAGTAGACTTATAAAGTGATACTGTTTTTTATTTTTACTTAAGTAATTTAATCGATTCTTAAGACATTTTGTCCTATTTTTTTTTCTAATGATTAACTGGCTTAATGATAAACAGAAATTATTTTGTAAACCAGGTACATTGTATAAAATAGGTACATAGTAAGTAATTCGAATAAAAGGAAATATACCTACTTAATAAAAGTCATTTCAATATAATTTTTATACAGTTTAGAATTAAGATGTCATATTAACATGATCACTTAATTTAAAAATAAATAAAACGTACAAATATAAAATTCTTCGTCAATGTATTTAGATTTTTAACTTTTGACTCTTTTAAGCAAATGACGCTTAAAAGAGTAAAATTATTTCATTATATCGAAATCCAGTTGTCAAAGCAACGGTACGCCGCAGAAGTGACGTAACCGCAAAACACTAAAAAACTGCCTTGACCCGAAACGAACATGGTGCCTTCCTTTCTCGTTTGTTTACGTTGCTAAGCGCTCTCGAATTAATTATTTTAAGTGCATTGCAACAAACTTAAGTAGACAACGTAAACATTAGTAGACATATGGCTAGATAAATGACAAATGTCATGAGAATTTCCGATGCCTTCGCGTTTATTACACGATAGACGTTCGCCCCGGCTTTGCACAGATCCCTATTTTTTTTTCAAAATATTCTGTAGTCTATGTTACTCGTGGATAATGTAGCTATCGAACAGTGAAATTTTTAAAAAAGGTCCAGTAGTTTTTGAGCCTATTCATTACAACCAAACAAAGTTTTCCTCTTTATAATATTAGTATAGATTGGAATGAAACGACTGTAGACGGATATTAACTCGCGTTTTTTTTTCGAACTGAATACTGAAGCGCAGTTGGCCAGCTAATGGGCCTTCACTGCAAAACCGGACGGGTGGCGAGACTCCTGAAAGGAGACTCTTAAGCCTTTCGTGACAACGTAAACATTAGTAGACATTAACGGTACCATAAGAGGCTAAATAAATGACAAATGTAGAATTTCTGATGCCTTCGCGGCTATTACACATTGGAATGAAACAACTACGGATTTAACTCGCGTATTTTACTTTAGCATAAGACTATTGTCAGCTCAGTCGTGCTACGATTATGGAATCTGTAAAGACTCTGAAACGTCAGCCAATAGAATAAAATACGCAAGTTCACTTTTACTCCTATATCCCCAGTATCGCTAGCGTCAATTCCTTTTTTCCCTTTTTGCTATCAGATCCTAACAGACTATAATTTTATAGATTACTAGCTTCTGCCCGCGACTTCGTCCGCGTGGAACTCCTCTTTTTTTTGCAGTCGGTTAAAAATAAGCCTATGTTCTTTCTCAGGCTCCAGACTTTCGTTGTACCAAATTTCATTTAAATCGGTCCAGTAGTTTTAGCGTGAAAGCGTAACAGACAGACAGACAGACAGAGTTACTTTCGCATTTATAATATTAGTAGGGATTAGTAGGGATTCACAGTTATTATTGCTCATAATTATTTATATTTTAATAGATTATTGAAATTTATTGCACGCTAAAATTGTACCTTACGAAATAACGACAGTGAATTTCATTCGCCATCTGTTTACGTACTCGACCTATTTTCATTCCGCTAACTCGTAATTTCGACACAAATGTTCAAAACGCACGATACAGGGAATCAGGTCAATCATTATCATAGGAATCATTTAAAAACAAAACAACATACGTGTACTAGTTCCGTGACGTTAGATCTGATCTATACTAATATACTAGCTGTCCGCCCCGGCTTCGCACGGATCATCTTTTTTCAGCCTATGTCACTCGGGAATAGTGTAGCTTCCCAACAGTGAAAGAATTTTTCGAATCGGTTCAGCCGTTCTAGAGCCTATTCAATCCAAACAAACAAACCTTTCCTCTTTATAATATTAGTATAGAGTATAGATAAAGAGGAAAGGTTTGTTTGTTTGTTTGGATTGAATACGCTCCAAAACGGATGGACCGATTTGAAAAATTCTTTCACTGTTGGGAAGCTACGTTCACCCTGAGTAACATAGGCTACAGAATATAAAAAAAAGGGATTCGAGCAAAGCCGCTGCGAACCGCTAGTATTATACGTAATTATGAATAATGTATAAATTTTCGTATTTATTACAATAGCTTTTTTTTAAACAAGAGTATTCTGTAATAATTTCTGATGCCTTTGCGGTTATTATACATTGGAATGAAATACATATAAACGGATTTAACTCAAGCATAAGGCTATTGTCAGCGCAGTCGTGCTACGATCATGGAATCTGTAAAGGCTCCGAAACATCAGCCAATAAAATAAAATACGCGAGTTAAATCCGTTAATAGTTGTTTTATTCCAATGTATAATAACCGCGAAGGTATCACAATTTATTGAGCGTAATCTTTTTGTAATATTTTTTGATTAAATTAACTTAATGTAAACATTTCTTAAACGTTACAATTATTTTATTCCAGTTCGTGATTACATAAAATTTCCAAACTTTTTTCACTGCAACAACAGTTTAGACAAATTAGCATAATGTGTGATAACCGCGAAGGCATCAGAAATTATTAAATTAGCATAAATTTGAAGAGCAAGTTGTTATCTTATTTGACTTGCACATTTCGGCCGTGAGACTATTTAACACTTGTCAAGTGACATATAATATAGTAGGTATATGCACTTATATATACTATCTATACTAATATTATAAAGCTGAAGAGTTTGTTTCTTTGTTTATTTGTTTGTTTGAACGCGCAAATCTTAGGAACTACTGGCTCGAATTCAAAAATTATTTTTTTGTTGGATAGACCATTTATCGAGGAAGGCTTTAGGCTATATAACATCACGCTGCGACCAATAGGAGCGAATAAACAGTGGAAAATGTGTAAAAAACGGGGAAAATAATTATTCCACGCGGACGAAGTCGCAGGCAGAAGCTAGTATAATAATGTTATATCGTACAAACCTACTTGTTATAATTGAGACTATCTT
The DNA here is from genome assembly GCA_038024825.1 of Polylopha cassiicola. Lineage (NCBI taxonomy): Eukaryota > Metazoa > Arthropoda > Insecta > Lepidoptera > Tortricidae > Polylopha > Polylopha cassiicola. The sequence continues at coordinate 1,926,597 of CP149065.1, forward strand.
TTGACCGAGACTTCATCCGCATACTATTTACTTACTATTTAACCTTGTTAGGGGATGAATTGTAATAAAATAGGCACAAAATACGTCTTAAAAAATATCATAATCGTAATTTTATTACAAAACAATATATAAATTAATAAAAACTAAAAGACCCTCTAAAAAGTATAACAATGTGTTAATATTTCTAAAAAGAAAACGTCATGTCGGGGGGACCGCTTCTCATTTAGGTGTAGTACTACTTACTTAATATTTACAATATACCTAAACCTAAGAACACTCCCATGTGGTCACCTTTCAAACAAAAAAACAGAATCAAAATCGGTTCATGCGTTAGGGAGCTATGATGCCACTGACACACACACACACACACACACACACACACACACACACACACACACACACACGCATGCATGCACGCACGCACGCACGCACACACACACGCACACACACACACACACAGACAGACAGACAGACACGTCGAACTTATAACACCCCGTCGTTTTTGCGTCGGGGGTTAAAAATAAGAAAATACGAATGAAATATGAATAGACGGACAGACAGCAGTCTCACTTCTCAGTAATATCCCGTTTTACCCTTTCGACATAGAACCCTAAATAAAGAAGTTTTAATAACTATAATAAGTATTCTTCTAATATATAAAAATGAATCGCAAAATGTGTTGGTAAGCGCATAACTCGACAACGCCTGGACCAATTTGGCCAATTTTTTTTTAAATGTTCTTTGAAGTCCAAGGATGGTTCTTACGGCGAGAAAATAAATCGAATAATTGCCGGGAATACCCTAAAAACAGCCCTTTTCTTTTCCCATACAAACGTTGTCTAACTAAAGTAACCTAATTTGAATTTCGAACGGGCAGGATGACGTCTGCCGAGACCGCTAGTTACCAATAAAATAAAATACGCGAGTTAAATCCGTTAATAGTTGTTTCATTCCAATGTATAATAACCGCGAAGGCATCAGAAATTACATAATACATATTCCTTCATTTTCCAGGCACCATGCCGCCTCCCCCCCTGAACGACAAGCTCCGTCTGTACCACGTGGACATGAACCCGTACGGTCACCGGGTGCTGCTGATCCTGGAGGCCAAGAAGACCAGGTACGAGGTGCACCGGCTGGACCCCCTGAGGCTGCCCGACTGGTTCAAACAGAGGAATCCGAGGCGTAAGTGTAAAAATATTGGATTGAAACAAAACTAACCTAAAAAATATTGACAACTAGCTTATATATAGGCTGTGGTTTTCGACGATTGTCTTTCTATGATAAATTGGTTATGTAACACTGAAATATTTATTCAAATCAGTAATCAGATTTGAAAAAATATTGTGAGTAGTATTAATTTATGATGCCTTCGCGGTTATTACACATTGGAATGAAATAACTATTAACGGATTTAACTCGCGTATTTTTATTTTATTGGCTGACGTTTCGGATTCTTTAGCTTCGCTAAGGCATCGGAAATTATTAATATTTGTAAATTCACTTTCTTAAGAGGGTAAAACGGGGTAAAGTTAGTACGAAACTGCCGTTTTGGTATGTCGATTTTTTTAAAATTTTTGTACTCTTGTCTATAAAACTTTGTTCGGTTGTAATAAATAGACTCAAAAACGACTGGACCGATTTGAAAAATTCTTTCACTGTTGGAAAGCTACACTATTCCCGAGTGACATATAGTCTATAAAAGGGATACGGGCAAAGCCGGGGCGGGCGTCTAGTCTTGGTACAAATTGAAAAGTTTCATTTACCTACCTCCTAAAGGGGTAAAACTGTTCAAAGTTAGTATGAAACTGCCGTTTCGGTATCTCGATTTTGTTTAAAGTAAAGTAAATATTTATTTGCAAGAAAACGTATAAAATGGTGGTTACATAAATTGTGTTGTTACAGTATTTAGTAAATTTTAAGACATGCAAATATTTTCTTTTATGTTGGTACAATTTCATTATTCCTTAAAACTAGGTATGTTTATTATCATTCAATTCCATAAATTCTTTAACTGTATAAAAACCATGTTCATTGAGCCATTTTGTCAGTTTTATATTAAAATTAGTACTATTTAATATTTTAATGTCATTAGGTAGCTTATTATTAGTTATTATATACCTATTTGAATGCACATATTATACGCATTCTTTTTGTATAGGTACGTCAGTCTACTCTTCTCTTACTATTATCTTGGTACATTTTTTTTTTTTTCAGTAAAAATCCCAGTGCTAGAAACCCCCACTGAGGACGGCGACCGGTTCCTCTTCGAGAGTGTAGTTATATGTGACTATCTGGACGAGAAGTACACGAGAAACCAACTGCACGCGCGGGACCCGTTTGTGAAGGCGCAAGACAGGTTGCTCATTGAGAGATTCAACGAGGTAAGAGGAGAAAGGGGTAAAGAGGGATTCGTTACCCCGATTTTATGTGGTAACTGGGGGTTAGGGTAAAGAGGGATGTGTTTCTGTCTTACCCCGATTTTATGAGGCAAATGGGGGTGAAGAGGTCAGGTTAAAAGGGATATGTTCCGTTCTGTCTTACCCCGATTTGATGAGGTAAATAGGGGACAAGAGGTGAAGGTAAAGAGACATGTCACTACCTTCCTTCTCCGATTTGATGAGGTAAATAGGGGTGAGGGTAGAGGAAAATGTCACTGCGGTTATTCTCCGATTGAATGAGGTAAATAGGGGACAAGAGGTCAGGGTATAGAAGGATGTGTTGCTCCCTCTCTTACCCTGATTTGATGAGGTAAATAGGGGAGAAGAGGTGGTGGTAAATTAAATATATTTAATAAATTTAGGCTTTTATAAGCTCTTATAAGGGTCAGAAAATACCGTTTCCAATAAAACCATACTTGAGAAGAAACGACAAGTAACTCAATGAGGTATAAATTTTCAAAAAAGGTGCATAATTACTTACAAACTAAAAAAAATGATATTTTCCTCCCCCGTTATCCCGATTTGATGAGGTAAATAGGGGAGAAGAGGTGTGCCATATATTTTAAATATTTGTTAATTATATTAATTGTGTAATTATAAAATACTATGTCTTATTATTTCAGTTGATTAAAGGCAGTTTGGAGTGTTTTGACACAAACTTCGCGTATGGCAGCGAACAGATCGTACAAACTTTGGATATATTCGAGAAAGAGTTAACTTCTAGAGGTAAATAAAATGTTACTTAATTATATTTTTGAAGTGAAAACTTCTTTAGCGGCGCTGAGCACTTTTTTGTATGGGTAAAAACTTTCAAACTCGCGTCAGGGTCACGTGATGCCTCGCGTCAGGGTCACGTGATGCTGATCGAAAATGCGTAAGATCGAGGGGAAGGGAGAGGAACTAGTATCTCCCACTCTTTCTACCGTGCCTGAGTGTGCTGCTCCGTTTAGGTGGCACAGGGCGCTTGCGCGAATGTCGTGTGTGTTTATGTACAGCGTGCCACGCGTATCCAAGGATGGTGACAAATTGTCATATTTGCGCAATAAATAAACATTGTATTCTACCTCATAAATGATAGTACTTTTGTACTTATAATTAAACACAACTTTCATATTGAAGTTTTCACTTCTGCCGGCACTCCCGGAGTGCTAGTTTTTTTTTTTTTTAAGACAAGCTTTTATACTTTTACAATGTACATGTGATCTTCTTTCATTTATAACCCACTCGGGTATATTTGTTGACATTTGGTTTTCCACCCCCCTTAATATGGTTTTATAATGACGTCACACAGTTAACCATGCATTGTCATCCAAACTATAATATAGTTAAAGATATATACTGGGCCGATTTGAAAAATTCTTACACTGTTGGGAAGCTACGCTATTCCAGAGTGACATAGGCCATAAAAAAAAGATGACCCATGCAAAGCCGGGGCGGACAGCTAGTCATATATATAATCATCCGAATTGTAAATCACCATAAGTGAATATTTAAATATTTCAGGTACGAATTACTTCGGTGGCCACAGACCCGGCATGCTGGACTACATGATCTGGCCATGGATAGAGAGGCTGTATCTCCTGCGGTGCGTGAATGAGAGGAAATTCGACGAGAAACGCTCGCTTTTCCCTAATTTCGTAAGTACCTAACAGTCTATCCTACTACTATTATATCCTACTACTATTATAAAGGCGAAAGTTTGTAAGTATGGACGTATGGATGTTTGTTACTCTTTCACGTAAAAACTACTGAATGGATTTGAATGAAACTTTACCACAATATAGCTTATACATCAGAATAACATATAGGCTATATTTTATAACGATATAGTGTAAAATACTAATCATACGCAGACGAAGTCGCGGGGAGAAGCTAGTAATTCTATATATATGGGTCGATCTTCGAGCGTTTGAGACGCCGTCATTGTCCTCTACATCTATATTTAAGAACAGAGTCAATAAGTAACAACAATTTGAGTGCTATTATCCCCCGGTACTGTTACAAATACTATTTCAATCGATACTTAATAATATTATTTGCAAACATTATAGATATAGATGTAGAGGACAATGACGGCGTCTCAAACGCTCGAAGATTCACCCCTATACTAATCTATTCTAATATAATAAAGAGGAAAGGTTTATTTGTATGTTCAAATTGTATATCACATTACACAAACGATTTAGATGGAAACAAACGATAGGTTTTTTTGTTAGGATTGAATAAGCTCCAAAACGGCTGGACCGGTTTAAAAAAATCTTTCACTGCTAGGAAGATACGTTCACCCTGAGTGACATAGGCTATAGAATATTTTGAAAGAAAAGAATAGGGATCCGTGCGAAGCCGGGGAAAACCACTAGTGAGAAATAAAAATCACTAGACTTTAACTTCCGATCCTGTTTTTTGGAGCATATTCATTCCAAACAAACAAACCTTTCCTCTTTACTATATTAGTATAGCCTTAGACAAGTACTAATAGAAAGTATATAATCCTAACTAATATTATAAATGCGAAAGTAACTCTGTCTGTCTGTCTGTTACTCTTTCACGCTAAAACTACTGGACCAATTTAAATGAAATTTGGTACAAAGAAAGTTTGGAGCCTGAGAAAGGTCATAGGCTACTTTTTAACCGACTGCAAAAAAGGAGGAGTTCCACGCGGACGAAGTCGCGGGCTGAAGCTATATTTTATATTTATATTTATATATTTATATAATATTATAAAGAGGAAACATTTGTATTTTTGTATGTTTGTAATGAATAGGCTCCGAAACTACTGGACCGATTTCAAAAATTCTTTCACCTTTGGAAAGCTACATTATCCCCGAGTAACATAGGCTATATAATATCACGCTAGGTCTTATAGTTGCGGAGCAGTAACCGAAAATGTTTCAAAAACGGGGGAAAAGTATCGTTTCTGAGGCCTTCCGTGGCGTGCGCTGAGCATATAGTTAAAGTTATACAAAAATGCTTTATGGGTGAATTGTTCATCTTAACATTATCTTTAAAAAAGTCCGCGAGAGCATATGTCTATCTTTTATAGTTTACCCATAACAATCGTAAAACTATGAAAAAAATCTTAAGTCCCCCCGTGCGAAGCCGGGACGGGCCGCTAGTATTTTATAAACTTGTAAGTACCTACCTATATTTCTTTATTAATCTAAGTTTTTTGCAGGCGGACTGGGCTGATCAAATGCAGTTAGATGATGTAGTAAAAAAACACGCCAATTCACCGGCTGAATATTATGATTATTACAAAAATGCTAGGACACACTCTATGGGTTATTATTTGTAATAAAATACGTCAATTAAGACATTAACCAATCATAATTAAAGAAAAAGCGGAATAAAGTATAAAATGGCGGATATTTGAGCGTTTGAGACGCCGTCATTGTCTCTTTATCTATAACTAGCTGTCCGCCCCGGCTTTGCACGGATTTTTTATAGCCTATGTCACTCGGGAATAAGCTAAAGCTATTCCCGAGTTACATAGGCTTTAAAAAAAGGGATCCGGGCGAAGCCAGGGCGGGCCACTAGTCTTAAATATAGTTTGAGACAATGACGGCGTTACAAACGCTCGAAGGTCCTAAAAGTAGGTTTTTTTTTTCACTTTAATATTTTTGTAAGTACTTCTTTTTTTTTATTAATCGATCAAAGTGAAGTTAGAAAGTATTATTCATGTTATTTGCAATAATATTAAAGTGTATAGAAATACGCAACTTTTAAGTTATGTCATTTTACAAGGTGGAGTCTTAGCACAAATTAATCTAAAATTTTTTTTTTGTTACAATTAGTTAAAAGCTAAATTGTTATTTTTTCACGTTTTTTGTTATTTTTTGATTTTGTTATTAATTTTATTTTTTCGCTTCTTTCCGTCCATTTAAAAAAATAAAAAAAAATTGTAGAAATTTTTCTATAAATGTAGCGGAATTAGTGTTTAAGTATTTTTATTATAATCGCACACCTAGATCTAAAGAGAGCTAACTCAAAAAAGTATTTTTTTCAGGGGAGGGAAAAAATAATTGGTCTATAGAAATCCTACGTTTACGTACATATACGTGAACAGATTTATGCTAGAAGAATTAGCATAAATCTGTTTTAGTGGTAGGTAGGTCGTGCTGTAAGGAATTTAATATTGTGCATTACTCAAAACTTAAAGTTTTTGAGTTAGCTCTCTTTAGATCTAGGTGTGCCGGTGTGCGATATCTTCATTAACGTCTCAAATTTCTAATTGTATTTATTATTGCATTTAACCCGTTTATTAATTTTGTACTTACTGATGTTTTTATCTAAATTATTTATCAAAGATCTGTAAAAATAAACTCTCCATTAGATAATAATTTCTGATGCCTTCGCGGTTATTACACATTGGAATGAAACAACTATAGACGGATTTAACTCGCGTATTTTATTTTATTGGCTGACGTTTCGGAGCCTTTACGGATTCCATAATCGCTACACAAGACTATTGTCAGCTCAGACCTAAATTCCGTCTATAGTTGTTTCATTCCAATGTATAATAACCGCGAAGGCATCAGAAATTCTTTATTAAATTACAAAATAAAGCATAAAATTATATTTTCCGTCCTCCGGCCAGAAAGCGCCAACTTTGTGGCCGCTGCGCTAAATGAAATTGCCGCTTTCTGGCTTCGTCGAACAGAAAAATAGTATACTGACCTCGGCCAGTAAAATAAAAAGCCTCAGATCACATTTTTGCCAAACTCGGCTTCGCCTCGGACGACAATTACATGTGATATGAGACATTTTTTATTTTACTGGCCTTGGTGCGTAATTTACTATTTCTTTAAATTTTAACGAAGTATTTTCAATGTCATTCCGTTTATTATTTTAATATGTTTTTAATTTATTCAAGTTTAAATATAGGTTTAAAGGATTATGCTGAAGTGCCTCTTCTAATATTAATCCATAATATTTTCTGTTGTGTTACTTGTATTTAGACTTTTAGAGTTAAGGAATAAACATAATTATAAAAGTACCATTTTGTTTTCATTGCCGTTAAATGACAGACAAAAATATACCTTTTTACTATGAATTTTTAAATAACATAATTATATTTAACTTTAAAACATAATTATGCTCAAATTACATTTAATAACCGTGAAATCATTACAAATTGATAACTGGCCAAGTATGAGTTATAATCATTTTTTATGCCTTCGCTGTTATTACACATAGGAATGAAACAATTACATATAAGTTCATATAACGGATTTAACCGCGTATTTTATTTTGCTTTAGCTTTAGACTATCGTCAGCTCAGTCGTGCTACGAATATGTGAACAGTAAAGCTTTCGAAACGTCAGCAAATCCGTTATATTTGTTTAAATCCAACAAATTCAGTTAAAATACAATATATTAAAATCATGACATTATTTATTTTAATACATAATATTCCCAAGCAATATCAAAACGCAAAAATTTCGTTCAGAAATCACAGCCACATCAAACAATGAAGTATGAAGCGACACGTTGTCATCTCTTATCAATAATAATTTCCGAACGAACATAAAACGTCAACATTTGGCCAATACAGAATACTTCGCAAAATATTTTAGTGTAATTATAAACAAAATAAAATAATTAATTTACAGTATCAAAATGCCTTTAATACGTTCAGCTAGTTTAAATTTATTCATCGAAATTACAGTGCGAATGGCTTTCTTTTCAGCGTTCTGGTAAGTTCGAAACATATGCTACGATACTATTTTTAATACATATTTAAACAAATATTTATAAATGAAAGCGTTCATTAAACATTAAATTGTGTACATTAAAACCAAGATTAGATCTATATTTTGTTATTTATTAGTCAAAACTTGTTCAAATAGCAATCTAAACACATTTTCTTCAATTGTAAAACCAAGCCGTCTTTTAAGAATATTTATTTATATTTGCCTAATCTTTTACGTTTCTATTGTTCTGTAATAAGTCAAGGTTGTGTAAATTATTGGATAACAATATCAAGTTATCTAGATATTTATCTTAATAGCAGTAAGATATTAAAAGAGGTATTTTTTTTAATGAATCATTTCATGAAATGATTATTAATTAAAATTATAAATTGGATATACTTTATAATCCATGTTTTATTGCTGTATTTTTAGTAATTTTAAAATTAGATAATAATATGACATTATCACAATAATGTCATATTATTATCTAATTTTAAAATTAATATAATCCTTCAAAGATATTAATTCACTAGTAGGTATACCAGAAAAAGCCAAATGTTTATGATTTTACTATAATTTTTATGTTTTTATAATTTCTGATGTTTTCCTGGTTACAAAATGGAATGAAACAACTATAACAGGTTTAACTTGCGTATATGTATTTTGAATAGTGTTAGACTGTTGTCATCTCAGTCAGCGACGATGATAAAAAAAAAAAACAAAAAGTTAGTGTATAAAATAAAATAAAATATCAGTAAGATTATCATCAGCTCACTCACTCAATATAGGAACTGTAAAGTTTTCAAAACATTAACAAATAAAATATGCAAGTTAAAGCCGTTACAGTTGTTTAATTCCAATCCGTGATAGTTGTTTCATTCATTCCAACATGTAATAAATGCATCAGAAATTACTATATTCTAATTGGAATGAAACAACTATTAATGGATTTAACTCGCATATTTTTATTTTATTCTTTACTTTATTTGCTGATATTTCGGAATATAAATTACTAGTTGTTTCATTCCAATGTGTAATAACCGCAAAACCATCACAAATTGTTTTATTCCAACTTACTTCCACAGCTACATGGAATCAATGCATCCATTCGTCCGTATAATCCAAACGTCAGACCTGGAGACGTCGTTGAAGTACCCAAGGCACGATTCCTACGTGGACGGGGGGCTCCTGTGGTCCATAGTGCTGTCGGTGCCATGCATAGTGTCTCTAGTTGCATGGGCTGTGTGCGGAGACTGCAATGATGCATTGGAGGTATAGACATTTTTTTTATTTTAGCTGGTACTTTTTTTTTTTTGAACTGAATACTGAAGCGCAGTTGGCCAGCTAATGGGCCTTTACTGCAAAACCGCCGTGGCGAGCCCAGTGTTGCCAATTTAGCGATTTTGTCTCTAGAACTGGCGACTTTTGCTTAAGGCTTAGCGACCAAAAAAAAGTTTTGACGACAAAAATAGTTTAGCGACTTATCTGGCGACTTTTGGAGTACAAATTAAAACAGTTCTAGAGCCAATAATAGATAAATTTTTTGTCAAATCGACACAGAATTATTCAATGCCAAGAGATACATAATATGGAAAACGACAAACGCGATAGCGCACCAAATTCAAACTTTATTTAATTGAAGGTCCATTTGTATATCATTATGGGGGGGGGGGGGTTCCCCGAATTTTTTATGGTTATGTTCTAGTTTTAGCGACTTTCTGGCGACTTTTGACTTTGAGTTTAGCGACTCGAATTTCTAGGAGTTGGCAACACTGGGCGAGCCTCCTGAGAGAGCTTTCAAGTCTTAGCCTGTGCTTATATCAATGCTAAAGGGTGGATATTTGAGTGTTTAAAACCGCTGTATCTATATATAGTACAGTAGTTGAATATAATCAAGAGTGGATTCAATAAAAAACACAAAATAAAGGAATTATCTGGAAACTTCCAAATACCTACTAATATTATAAATGCGAAAGTATCAAGAGTGGATTCAATAAAAAACACAAAATAAAGGAATTATCTGGAAACTTCCAAATACCTACTAATATTATAAATGCGAAAGTATCAAGAGTGGATTCAATAAAAAACACAAAATAAAGGAATTATCTGGAAACTTCCAAATACCTACTAATATTATAAATGCGAAAGTAACTCTGTCTGTCTGTTACGGTTTCACGCTAAAGCTACTGGACCGATTTAAATGACATTTGGTACAAAGAAAGTTTGGAGCCTGAGGACATAGGCTACTTTTTAACCGACTGCAAAAAAGGAGGAGTTCCACGCGGACGAAGTCGCGGGCAGAAGCTAGTCTATATATAAATATGAATCATCGAAATTTTGAAAAGGTAATTTAAATGAAATAATATAATATTCCTCTGTTCGATTATAAAGTGTATTACGTCATGTTTTTATATTTAAATTGCAATTATTTTTAGTACACATTAATATTGCATCATTTTAAATTCATTTTAGTCGGTTTTCCTTATTTAAGATTTGTTTAAGTAGCTACTTACATGTATATTAACTGCTAGCGGCTAGCCCCGGCTTCGCCCAGATCCCTTTTTTTTATAGCCTATGTCACTCGGGAATAGTGTAGCTTTTTGGCAGTCGGTTAAAAAGTAGCCTATGTCCTTTCTCAGGCTCCAGACTTTCTTTGTACCAAATTTCATTTAAATTGGTCCAGTAGTTGTAGCGTGAAAGCGTAACAGACAGACAGAGTTACTTTCGCATTTATAATATTATTATTAGATTAGTAGGGATTAGTACCTAATTAGTATTAGTATAGAGTATAGATAATAGGTTTTTCAGTCCTCCGGCCAGAAAGCGCTAACTTTGTGGCCGCTGCGCTAAATAAAATTTCCGCTTTCTGGCTTCGTCGAACAGAAAAATAGTATACTGACCTAGGCCAGTAAAATATAAAAGCCTCAGATCACATTTTTGTCAACCTCGACTTCGCCTCGGACGACAATTGCATGTGATCTGAGACATTTTTTATTTTACTGGCCTAGGTGCGTAATGTACTATTGCTAACGGGATACTTTTGTTTTCCCGGGATAAAAAAATGCAATTATATTTTCGTTTGTTTCAGTTTCTCTTGGCGTGGTCGCTGTCTCTTGGTATAAATGGCGTCATAACGGATATGATCAAATTAATAGCTGGTAAGTATTCATGATAAGATTAGTAAGGTTGCATGCGTGCGTGAGTGAGTGAGTGCGTGTGTTTATGCATGCGAAAGTGCGTGTCTGAGTGAATGTGTCTTTTGTCTCTCTGTGTGTGTGTGTTTGTCTGTTACGCTTTCACGCTAAAACTGCTGGACTGATTTAAATGAAATCTGGTACAGAGAAAGTCACGAGCCTGAGAAAGGACAGGCTACTTTTTAACCGACTGCAAAAAACGAGCTCCACGCGGACGAAGTCGCCGGCAGAAGCTAGTAGTTTTTTTTTTTTCTTATAATGTACCTAACTAATAATTTAGTATTTCCGACATGTATTGCCAGGTCGCCCCAGGCCGGACTACTTCTACCGGTGTTTTCCGGACGGCGTGGAGACGATGGACCTCAAGTGTTCCGGCGACCCGGACGTCGTGATGGAGGGCCGGAAGTCCTTCCCGAGCGGGCACAGTAGCCGTAAGTTTGTATATTACTAGCGGTTTGCCCCGGCTTCGCACGGATTGGTATTTTTTTTTTTCAAAATATTTCATAGCCTTTGTTACTCGTGAATAATGTAGCTCTCAAATGGTGAATGAATTCTTAAATACGGTCCAGTAGTTTTTGAGCCTATTCATTACATCCAAACAAACAAAGTTTTCCTCTTTATAATATTAGTATAGACTAACGGCCCACCCCGGCTTCGCACGGATTGGTATTTTTTTTTTTCAAAATATTTTATAGCCTTAGTTACTCAGGGTGAATGTAGCTTTCCAACAGCGATTTTTTCAAATCGTTCCAGTCGTTTTGAAGCCTGTTCAAACATACAAATATTTCCTTATTATTATAATTAGGGTAGAAAGGTGTTAAAAAGGGGGGTGGGGGTGGAATAATTACTAATTCCACGCGGACGGAGTCGCGGGCAAAACCTAGTCTAGGTACCTACTATCTATACTAATATTATAAATAGGAAAGGTTTGTTTATTGTTTGTTTGTTTGAATTGAATAGGCTTCGAAACGACTGGTCTGCTTTGAAAAATTCTTTCACTGTTGGAAAGCTACACTATTCCCGAGTGACATAGGCTATAAAAAAAAAGGGATCCGTGGAAAGCCGGGGCGAACCGCTAGTTATTTATAAAATAAAAGTTTATTTATCGATAAAACTCTTTCATATATGTACATTTTTCCGACATCACAGTATCGTTCAAAAGTTTATTTATCGATAAAATAACTTTTATACATATATTTCCGACATCCCAGTGTCGTTCTGCTCGCTCGGCGCGGCGTCGCTGTGGCTCGCGGGGCGGTTGCGCGTGTTCGGCGCGCGGCGCGGGTGCGCGGTGCGCGTGGCGGCCGCGCTCGCGCCGCTGCTGCTGGCCGCGTGCGTGGCCATCAGCAGGACCTGCGACTACCATCATCACTGGGAAGGTGGGTATATAAAACAGAATGGAAAGGAGCTACGATGCTTCAGACACACACCCACACACAACACACACACACACACAGACAGAATCAGTCAGACAGACAGACAGACGGATAGAATCTGACAGAGACACAGACAGACAAAATCAGACAGAGAGATAGAATCTGATAGAGAGACAGACAGAATCAGACAGACAGAGAGAATCAGACCGACAGACACACGCACAGACATCCAGACACGTGAAACACATAACTCCCGGAGCGCGCTCGGCGCGGCGTCTCTGTGGCTCGCGGGGCGGTTGCGCGTGTTCGGCGCGCGGCGCGGGTGCGCGGTGCGCGTGGCCGCCGCGCTCGCGCCGCTGCTGCTGGCCGCGTGTGTGGCCATCAGCAGGACCTGCGACTACCACCATCACTGGGAAGGTGGGTATATAAAACAGAATCGAAAGGTGCTACGATGCTTCAGACACACACACACACACACACAACACACACACACACACACACACACACACACAGACAGAATCAGTCAGATAGACAGACAGACAGATAGAATCTGATAGAGAGACAGACAGACAAAATCAGACAGAGAGATAGAATCTGATAGAGAGACAGACAGAATCAGACAGACAGACCGACACACAAAATCAGACAGACCGACAGACAGACAGAGAGAATCAGACCGACAGACACACGCACAGACATC
>CP149065.1:1942500-2037500 GCA_038024825.1 Polylopha cassiicola
TCGATAACGGAATCGAAAATGGTCTATCCAACAAAAAAAGAATTTTTGAATTCGAACCAGTAGTTCCTGAGATTAGCGCGTTCAAACAAACAAACAAACAAACAAACTCTTCAGCTTTATAATATTAGTATAGAATATAGATATAGATAACAGTTTTTACTTTATTTCCAGATGTCCTAGTGGGCTCTATACTTGGCTTCACAATATCTATAGTTTGCTACCGTCAGTATTACAACCCGCTATCCACTGAACTGCCAGGTGTTCCGTACATAGTGTCCAACACAGAGATGGCACAATACGCCAACGGGAAAGTGGAAACGAAAGAGAAAGAAGCCGAAACGTCGCCAGTACTGAGCGGTATGAAAAAACTTGATAAATGGATATAAATAGTTATTTCAGTCCTCCGGCCGGAAAGCGCCAACTTTCTGGCCGCTGCCCTAAATGAAATTGCCGCTTTCTGGCTTCGTCGAATAGAAAAATAGTATACTGACCTCGGTCAGTGAATAAAATAGCCTCTGATCACATTTTTGTCAACCTCGGCTTCGCCTCGGACGACAATTACATGTGATCTGAGACATTTTTTATTTTACTGGCCTTGGTGCGTAATGTACTATTTGTCAACCATGCAATGAAATATCGTCCATGCGTGCATCATAAGCGGCCGGGAAATATGTCGTTGCAGGCCTAGGGAAGTAATTTCTTTTTAATTTGAATATCAACATGGCGTTGGTCTTCATAAACAGTTTAAGTAACCGTTTTTTTACCTATTAATAATAATAATAATAAATATCTTTGGAAAATTCACACCAATTATCTAGTCCCATTTTAAGCAAAGCTTGTGTTATGGGAACTTATGGGTACTAGACAACGGATAAATATACATAAATACATATAAGACATCCAAGACTCAGGTACAGATGCCAGTGCTCATCACATTGACATCTGCCCCTAGCGGGATTCGAACCCGCAACCTCCGGTTTCGTAGTCAGGGCCTCTGACCACTAGACCAACAGGCCGTCAAAACACACGAACTGAAAGTAAAAAAGGAGTTGCAGGCTTCGTAACACTATCCGTCTGTACGCACTCAGCCTGCAACCCCCTGTTTCCCGGCGGCGGCAGTAATGTACTATTTTTTAATTTTACAACACACTTGCTTGAAAACGGGATCTTATTAACTTGGTTTAGGTTCAATTCATTTTACAGCACATAGCAGACGTATACTAATAAGATGCACTCGCAAGGTAATCAAAACCTACAGGTTACTTCTAGGGGGAGCAGCCGCCCCTTTTAGACGTAGACAAACTAAAAATATATCTAAGGCAATTTTCGACACTCGCAAGGGAATCAAAATCTACAGGTTACTTCTACCTTGGGCAGCGGGCCCTGCGCTGGGGAGAAGGGGGGGCAGGAGTAAACAAACTAAGATCTAAGGCAATTTTCGACACTCGCAAGGGAATCAAAATCTAAAGGTTACATCTAGCTTGGGCAGCGGGCCCTGCGGTGGGGGGAAGGGGGGCAGGCGTAGACAAACTAAAAATATATCTAAGACAATTTTCGACACTCGCAAGGGAATCAAAACTTACAGGTTACTTTTAGAGGGACAGTGGGCCGGGGGCAGTGGTAGATAAACTAAGAATCACATTGGAATGAAACAACTATTAACGGATTCAACTCGCGTATTTTTATTTTATTTTATTTGCTGACGTTTCGGATTATTTACAGTTTCCATAATCGTAGCACGACTGAGCTGACGATAATCTAACGCTAAAGTGAGTTAAATCCGTTAATAGTTGTTTCATTCCAATGTGTAATAACCGCGAAGGCATCAGAAATTATTAAACTAAGAATCATCAACAAAACCCTAGCTACGCCCTTTTTTCTCGCAAGTGTGTGGATTGATTATTACGCACTCGATCTTGACGCGCTTATAATACCCGTGTGCAATTATCAAGTTACCACACTTATATTATAATTTCTGTTTAATAGTATTATTCATTGTAACCTCATTCAAGTGAATAGTGAGATGTTTTTTTTTTTAATTTAGGTACTATATTTTTTTAAACAATAAGAATAAGAGATATGGAAAAGAAAATTTATGTGTTTTTATAAAAAAGTTTTTTTATAGTTTGTATGACAATTTATATCTTGACGTATTACATTGTAATGAAACAACTATAACGGATTTAACTCGCGTATTTTTTTTTTACGTTTCGGAAGTTTTACAATTACCATATTCCTAACCGACTGTGCTGAAGATAGACTAACACTCCAGATTATATGTATAAAACAAGTTTCTGCCCGCGACTTCGTCTGCGCATGACGAGATCACACAATATCGTTATAAAATATAGCTTATAATGGTATTCTGATGTGTAAGCTATATTATTGTAAAGTTTCATCAAAATTCATTCAGTAGTTTTTACGTGAAAAAGTAAATTACAAACTTTTGCGTTTACAATATCAGTAAGGATAAAATACGCGAGTTAAATCCGTTATAGTTGTTTCATTCCAATGTGTAATACCCGCGAAGGCTTCAGCATTGATTCCTACGTAATAAATTGTTTTTTTAATATTAAGATATTTGAAAAGTATTATTTCTAGACCAATTATAGTTAATTTTATTTAATTAGTTAAAGGTGCCATTGATATGGAAAATAGTCAATAATATACTTTATTTTATTTGCTGACGTTTCGGATTCTTTACAGTTTCCACAATCGTAGCACGACTGAGCTGACAATAGTCTAGTCTGAGACTTTAGCGTTAGACTATTGTCAGCTCAGTAATAATATACTTATTTAACCATTTATACCTTGAAATGTAACAACTTTAACGGATTTAACTCGCGTATTTCTTTTTCATTGGCTGACGTTTCGGAGCCTTTACAGATTCCATAATCGTAGCACGACTGAGCTGACAATAGTTTTATGCTAAAACGATTTTTGCATAAGACTCAGTCGTGCTACGATTATGGAATCTGTAAAGGTTCCGAAACGTCATGAAAATAAAATACGCGAGTTAAATCCGTTAAAAGTTGTTTCATTCCAATACATGGAATTTGTTAAATAAATTTATGTATGTACATAGTTACCAATGTATTATTAAATGTATTATGACGAAAACTTTAAAAGTTTACCTACTTGTTGTAGATTTTTTTTTATTTTATTACGTTATTTTTTTATTTTGTATTTACTTACTTACTGCAATGTTTTGGTTCCTATATTTTTATATACGTTTTTATTTGGAATGAAACAACTATTAACGGATTTAAATAATAATAATAATATCTTTGGATAATTCACACCAATTGTACCAGTCCCAAACTAAGCAAAGCTTGTACTATGGGTACTAGACAACGGATAAACATACATAAATACATATAAGACATCCAAGACTCAGGTACAGATGCCAGTGCTCATCACACTGACATCTGCCTCTAGCAGGATTCGAACCCGCAACCTCCGGTTTCGTAGTCAGGGCCTCTGACCACTAGACCAACAGGCCGTTAAATAAAATATAGTAAAAATACGCGTGATAAATACGTTTATAGTTATTTCATTCCAATTTGTAATAACCGCGAAGGCGTCAAAAATTATTACGCTTTTTTTTGTTATATTTTTTTAATGATCTGTCAATATTTAATGTTATTTAATAAAAATCGGTGTTAAGTAATTTCTGAGGCTATCTTTCGACAATTTAGTAGGTATGTGACAAAGTAAAGCGTATCCAATGATGAATTGATATAATATTGGAATGAAACAACTATTAACGGATTTAACTCGCGTATTTTTATTTTATTGGCTGACGTGTAGGATTGTTTACAGTTTTCATAATCGTAGCACGACTGAGCTGACAATTCCGTTAGCGTTAGACTATTGTCGGCTCAGTCGTTAAATCCGTTAATAGTTGTTTCATTCCAATGTGTAATAACCGCGAAGGCATCAGAAATAATTGATATATCGCACACCTAGATCTAAAGGGAGCTAACTCAAAAAAGTTACTTTTTCAGGAGAGACGAAAAACTGGTTAACCTATGCACGCATGAGTTTTCTGTATAGATTTATGCTTTTTATAATAAAGCTAGCAGAGTTAGCTTAAATCTGTTTTAGTGGTAAATGGGTCCGATGATGTGCATAACTCAAATTTTCAGGTTTTTGAGTTAATCATTCAATCTTCATTTTAGATCTAGGTGTGCGATATGTTCTATGAGAATTGATGTATATAATTTGTATTGTCATAAAGTCGTTCGGATTCCTTAAATATGTATGTTTTTTTTTACTAGCTTTTATTTAACTTGCAATGTAAGTATGTGCGGGTGAAATCTCGCAACTTAATTTTGAAGCAGATATCTTTAACCGATTGAGCTGAAATGTACACACGTTCAGTTAGGACAATGCATGGTTAACTGTGTGACGTCATTATAAAAACAAACTAAGGGGGTACAAGGGGGTTGGAAAACCAAATGTCTATAAACATACCCGAGTGGGGTATCAAATGAGAGTAAAATGTAAATTGGTTAACTCATTCTAAAATTATCTACATACTAAAAGTTTGTTTTTAAATTAAAATGTTTTTCTGTCCTCCGGCCGGAAAGCGCCAACTTTCTGGCCGCTGCGCTAAATGAAATTGCCGCTTTATGGCTTCGTCGAACAGAAAAATAGTATACTGACCTCGGCCAGTAAATAAAAAAGCCTCAGATCACATTTTTGTCAACCTCGGCTTCGCCTCGGACGACAATTACATGTGATCTGAGACATTTTTTATTTTACTGGCCTCGGTGCGTAATGTACTATTTTTATTTTTTATTTATTTGTTTGAAAATGTTATTTTCATATAGTACCTATAAATGTTGATTATTGTATTATTTTAAAGCATTTAAAATAAGTATTACATATCAAATAGTTGAATTTAGGTACAAAATTATAAACCATCCCAGTATATTAAAAAAAATTACATGATGTGATTTTTCATCAAAAATATTATTTTTCTATGCTTTTTTTTTATTATAAAATAGGTACATTCCATGTTTGTATTTTATTTTTTTGTGATAATTGTTACCAATATTGTAATAAAATTTAAAAATATATTTAAGGAAAAAAATAGTATTCAATGTCAAAGTATTTATTATGAAGTTAGATTTTATAATGTCTATTTTAATTAAGTGAAGCAAATAAAAAAATACATAAAAAAAGATTTTTTTTTTAATCTCATTCACATGTAGTCCTACATTTTTTTTTTACTTCATTGAAAAAAAAAATCTTATTAAAAGGATACCTACTTTAAATACGACACATAAAATAAAAGACAAAAATTTAATCAATTATTTATTATAAATTTATTTTTAAATTTTTTATCTTAATTACATATCACATTATCTAATTATAATTTTTAAGTAAATTTTATTTTCAATATTTGTTTCCTATTGTCAATTTTAAAGGATCTTAAAAAAAAAATGTCTAACACTGAGAAAAAGGGAACTGTAAAGTTTTTATACAACTAAAGCAATCAATCCATTTTTTTACTACATTAATAATCGCAAAAGCATAAAAATTTATTACATACTAAATATAAGTTTTAAAGACTAGAAAAACTTATACAGAAACATTTAAGTAACTTAAAAAAAATCCTAACATTCATACATTTCTTACCAAATAATTCTTTGCACATAATCAAAATCCTTCCAAACAACTTCTTTATTAAAAAACAAATTAAATGTCACTACATTTATAACAAAATACCAGAAAAATTCAAAAACCACCATTTTGTACGACGGCCTGACGAACCTCAGTCTCAAAATGATGTAAGGAATTAAAAAATATCTAATCTCGATCATTTTTTGCAATGACAACACTAACAACAAACATACAGAGTATGGCAACAAAAACGAAACACAGTTCTGCTCCTTCAAATTATCATATAGACTAAACAACAAAAACACATAAGCTGGTATCATTGCAAATTTAGCAAACTCGTATTTCCCGTACCAACGATTCCATATATAAAAAGTGTAATGTCTATTATCTGCCAATAAATAGGGGTGTTCTATGGTATTAAAATATATTACAACACTTAATAAAACCGAGAGGAAAAATATTTTAGTCTTATTCCTTAGCATCATTCGTAACGTCGACGCCATCTTGGCAATTACATATGGCAACCCAAAGAAACCGTAGAAAATTAAAAAATATAGCATCTGTGGCAAATGCAGGGTTGCCTGATGGGCGGACTTATCCCCAACCACAATAGAACCGTTATAAATTACAAATGTTACAAACGAAATCAACGTAACACAGTGCGTAACAATTATAAGCCAATCTTGTAGGGTTAAGAACTTGAAAAACGTTACAAAGCATGTGGTTATATGGTAACCAAGCGCAACAAACACATCTTTGACACCGTAATATCTTTTTAGTTTAGATACATCCACGTCTCTTGCTATAATCGAATCTCTCTTTAACATTGTTTTAGTCAAATACGTATTCCCGAAAACTCTCGAGCTTCTAATCATTATATCCAACATTTTGTGACCTAAAACCATAGCAATCCACACAACATTGGTTTGTCTCATCATAACACTGCATAAACCACAGAGAAGAATGAGAAACTTGTGACGATTAACAAAACAGAGCCTCGAAAACGCTAACAAAAATGTCAGCGACAGCGTATCCGTATAATAGACATGTGAAAAGAAATATAAAGGAGGCAGTATAGCTAGATTGAAAGCTTGCAACACTATTTTAAACTGACTCTCAGTGTTGCTACCGTAGACAAATTTTAAAATTGACGAAAACAGTAGTAAATTTATGCATGATGCTACTAAATTCACGAATCTTAAGTTATATGGGTTGCATGGAAAGTATGACCCTAGGACTGCTGTAGAAACTAAGTATAGACCAGGTAGAGTCGTAATCTTGGGATCCCAATATGTAAAGTTACGTTCGCAAAATGCCAGGCCTTGGGGTATATGGAAAAGTTCATCGATGACTATTTGAATTGTTTCGTACACCTTGTCGAAGACTATTTTTGAAGCTGAGAAGTAGACAGCCAGTGCCAGGAGCAGAAGGAGGTAGTATTTGTGTGACGGCTTCATTTTGGTCTGAAAATTAAGAATTAAAAATCATTAAGTAAGATGACTGGCAGGAGTTGGATGCAAGCAGCCCAAAATAGAGCAAAGTGGTGTGAAATTGGAGAGGCCTATGTCCAGCAGTGGACTGCGACGGGCTGATGATGATGATGATGATGATGATGATGAAGTAAGTGGATTGGAGTGCAATGACTATCATGGATTTAACTTGCATATTTTATTTTTACTTTAGGGTTGGACTATTGTCAGCTCAGTAGTGCTACAAATATGGGAACTGCAAAGTTTTCAAAACGTCAGAAAATAAAATACGCGAGTTAACAGTTAATTGTAATAACTGCGAAGGATTCAGAAATTATTGTCATTAAGAGCGCTCCTTTGCTCGGCGCTTCCATACAAAACGTAATTCCTCATTCTTTCAAGAATTTTGAATTAAACATTATTATTTTTTTCTGCAATTATGATCGGATATGGCATAGCTAGGTCTGACTGTCGTTATTTTTATTAGATTATGTAAGATATTACAATCAGAGATGATATTAGATTCGTAATTTTACATGAAAAATAGACACATTTTCAGAGGACTTGTTCGCATACATTTAAAGATTTTCATAAAGATTTCAAAACATAGAAACATCGGAAATATCCTCAAGATTGAAAATAAACCATAACTACAGTATTAATATCACAATTAATAATTTACAACGGGAATTCGTACTTTCGAAATAATTTCTAAAGAAATGGCGATATTAGAAAATACTCATTTCACGCGAGTCTTGATACATGCGTTTGTGTGCGTGCCCGAATTATTCCGACGGCCGCCGAACGTTTTGACAAGAACAAAGGTCAAAGACGAATTGCCAGTCGGTCATAGACTGTCATTGTGCAGATTTTTTGACGTTACGTTTACTAATTAATAATTAATTCATAAATAATAGTAACTAAAACAACCACGGCTAGATTAACGGACTTCTGAATTATTACAAAGTGAATTGGTTTTATTGCGACGATCTTATATACTTAGCTACCTACGACGACTGTGTGACAGCGGACTTGGAATTACATTTCATTACGATTGTTCATTATGCGTAAGTACTAATATCAATTTATATTATTATTATTTATTAACAGTTGGAACCTATCTAGATATACTTTATACTTAATCACTCGAAGCGATCATGTCTTTTCATTACTTTTCAACTTAAAGTGTCTTTCACTTGATACTCGAACGTCTATATATAATATCGATATGTAATATCATATGATATATTCAGTAGAAAATGAAAATTTAACGGTGTGGATTTTTTTCACAGCAAAACCTAGAAAATCTAGTAAAACGAGACTTTGGCTATCAGCTCGTCGTAAAAAACCAAGCGCATGGATTTACAAGAAACGAAACATGTGAGCATTCATTTTATAATTCACATAATGTGCAATCAATCAATAAGTCATAGCGAAGTTTATAATTATGTTGTAAATTAAATTTACAATGGTGAATTTAAAAATTTTGATTACCTATGTATCTCATAGTTACTGTTTGTACAAATACTATTAAGCACAGTCTAGTAGCATTAGATAAATATAATTTGTTGGAATGAAACAACTATTAACGGATTTAACTCGCGTATTTGTATTTTATTTTATTTTGCTGACGTTTCGGATTCTTTACAGTTTCCATAATAATTTATTGTTTTTTGTAGGATAGCGGAACAAACTTTACAAGATGCCGCAACAGAAAGGTGATTCTGTTCTGTTCGAATTGGACTGTGAATGTGATCTCTCTTATATATAGGAATAGATCGTTATTCCTATTGTTTTTTTTTAATAAAATTATTTTTTTGACAAAGAAATTTTATGGGTAGGTATCTATATTCATACACGGTGCTATCTACTTTTCAAGATTGATTGTTGTTTGGTGTAGGTACTCCATTGAAATGCTACATTTTGGGGTTAGCTTGCATTTGTCAGAGGCCTCAATTTTATTTTTTACTACCTAGCGATTCGCCCCAGCTTCTCTCGGATCCCTGTTTTTTATTTTCATAGCCTATTACTTGTGTCAATTAACGTTTAGTCTTAATAGAACCTTAAATATAAAACTAAAAAATAATAATCGAAAATCCATGAAAATTTGAGAAATAAATACAAGTCCACGATATTATATCTAACTTTCTTTCAATCATTTTACAAACCCCCACAAAATGTAACTTATCTATGGAGCAATGACTTTTTATATACATATACTAAGCATTATCTATTGTAAATTATGCCTAAGTGAGCTATCAGATTATTAAGTCAATACAATAATAATGTCTGTATTTTCTTTGGCGCAAGATTGATGTAAATAATTATACCTATCCATTGCCAATTTATTATTTCTTATCCCCAAATTTATGCTGAACCCGATTATGATGATAATGTAGCTTTCAAATGGTGAAAGAATATTTAAAAACGGTCCAGTAGTTTTTGAGCATATTCATTACAACCAAACAAACAAAGTTTTCCTCTTTATAATATTCGCTAGGTGCAAAGTAGGTGGTGGGAGAACCACGAATCGATCGCGGCGCCCGCAGTGGCCAATAAAAGAAACTTTCGGCGGACCAACTGTCACTTTTTAGTAGGAAAATCTGCGAAATTGAGACATTAGAAAATAAATAAATATGCGACACGAAACCTGCTGCGTCGTGAATTGCAAGAACAATGGAAAAAATAGTTAAGAAAAATTCTATACATTTCCACAAGCAAGTTGGAAACGAGAACAACGAAAAAAATGGATAATCGCTGTCAAGATATTGTACATATTTGCTGTGTTTTAGTAAATTTACAGCCCTCAATATTTTCTAATGAATCTGTAAATGGTTTAAAATAATTATATATTATAGTAAATTTAAATAAAACAATTCCACAGTTATCTTTTATTTGAGATGAGAACAATAATTAAGTAAATAAAGTGATTATTATTACTAATTAAATATACAGAACAAAATATATGTTTGAGATCAGCAATCATTAAATAACTAAAGTTTAATTTCATTCACGTCCTGAACATGTCCAGCTAAAACTAATTGTTTGCCTTTCATCAAAGTTTGGGGTTGGAAACTGATGTTGTGTTGGATCGCGCAAAATCCGGTTTTAATTATTGGTTGCGCCATGTGTAACTGAAAATACAAAAAAGTCTGCATTATTACGACCCACGAGTCATAAATGATCGCCTGCATTAAGCATGAAATGCGTTATTCGGTTGAATTTGTATATTTTGTAACCTACTTCTCGTGAAGACAGCCATGAAAAGGTCCGTGTGATTTATCTGAAAATGATTAATTTGGCCATTTTAGACGGGAAACAGAAAAAGTCAACGTTATTATCGACACTGTAGATCACTATAGATTAACATAATCGAAAAAAAACATACGTAAATTGCGACATTTCATTAAATTATTTGTTTGTTTACTTACTCTTTTTGATGACAGGCAGCCATTTGACATTTCAAAGTCCGCTGTTATTGTAACTGTCAGATGGTGTTGTCATCGCGCACCCAGCGAATACTAGTGGTCCCGGCAGACTTCGTCCCGCCCGGCAATGTCGATTTGACAGTTGTCATTGTTGCGTTTTGTTATACTATTTTTAACAAATCAGCTTAATATTTTTTTCTTTTTTTTTACTGGAACGTGATAAAAAGTATCCTATTTCCTTTTGCTGGCTGTAAGCTACCTCCCCGCCTATTTTCAGCCAAATCAGTTCAGCCGTTCTTGAGTTATAAACGGGGTAACTAACACAACTTTCTTTTATATATATAGATTATTATTATGTATAGTATAGATTGCTATTATCAATATTTCCTTTTCATTTATGGCCAGCCAGGGGTGTTTCAAGATGTCTCGGTTGTATGTACTTATATCTGTATACTAGCCTCTGCCCGCGACTTCGTCTACGCTCGATGAGTAGGTAGGTACCAGGTACTTTACACAATATCGTTATAAAATATAGCTTAAGTATATATTTTTCTAATGTTTAAGCTATATTATTGTAATGTTTCAACAAAATCCATTCAGTAGGTAGTTTTTACTTGAAAGATAAACAAACATACCTACCTAAATTTTTTACATACCTACATCCATCCATCTATTCATAAGATTGTTACTACGGTAGGTAGGTACCTACTATAATATTTTGCTTATATTCGACCTGATGCTCTAGTGGATAGTAGGTAGGTACTCCTGGTTTGAACTCATCACCTTCTGGTAAGTACCTAACGTAAATATTCCAAGTAAATACCTACCTGCCTATTTTCAATTTTTACCCGTTTTAGTTAAACCAGAGGACTCGTCGAACTTTGTGCAGTATTCTAAGAAAGTAAATTGTCTTTATATTTTTTTAAGTTAAACATTATAATAATGGTAACAAGCAGAATTCCTATATATGTAAGTAAGTATATATATTTATATGTAGGTATTATGTTTACTCTACGTACTTACTTAAATATTTTTTTTATCCAAAAACGTACCTATTTACTTGACATCGACCAAACCAAAATAAGGTACGGAAGTAGGCATTTCATTTAAAGTCAAATAAATTTTGTAAAGACTCGCTGTCACACACACACTAGCATGAATATTGGTTACGACATTCCCTCTCGCTCGCGCGCCCGAAGGCGGCTGACCGATGCAAGCGAAATTGACCCTTCGTTTTCTAAACCTGAGAATCCATAGCCGACTTCGCGGTACAAAAAGGTGCACTCTTAAGTAGGTTTTGTACATTTTTTTTTTCTAAATCAAAAGAGTTGATTACACCATATATTGTCACGGTGATAAGGTAAATTGTTAACAACCTACATTCATGAAGCGCAATCAATAAAATTGAATCCAATAATAATAAATTATAATTGTTTTTAATTTGCGATTCCTTAGCGGTAAAATGTAATTGATGATTTAAGCATTATTACGTGACCTAGTAAGACTGTATTATGGACTTTATTCGCAGATAACAGACAAAGTAACATTCCTGACGATAATGCAAAATGTTTACGTGTTCAATGCAATATTCTCTCCCTACTTTAACAAATAATCGTAAAATATTTCATAGGTTATTCATCAAATATTTACCTTTAGCACTTGTATCTTACGCGTATATTGAAGAAATTGTTTCTGTTTTTTATACTTTGTAAGTTTTAGAAAGTAATAGCACTCTTTCCATTACAAAACAAGACAAAATAGCCCACCGGCATTACTACTTCGTTACTTCTCTTCCCATCCCAATGGCGGCGAATATTTGACAGCTAGGTTCATATGAAACTAAACGCAACTAAATAAAAAACTAGTAGTTTCCTAACGACATGAGAGTAATAATGTATAACGTAATATTTATTAAGTAATAATACTTAGACGAAACTTTTTTGTTTTTTATTAATATTTTGAATATATTACAAAAGGATTTATTCGAAAACCCAAAATTGTAATACGTTTTCAAAGCAATGTCAAAACGCATTCTGTTGTCGTTTCATTACAAGCAGTGTTTCTTATTTATAAATTGCACAATTTCGTGTAATGGAACAAGCTTTAACTAGCAACACTTAATTTTTGACATTTATTCAAGCGGACGTTTCGTAACGGTTACTCTCGAAATATTATTACGGAAACATTTCTTGATAAATATATCGTCTTGTGTCATGTTTACTCATTTTATGTGATAAACTAAGTTCTCTACAATGGAAGCCAACGATTTTATAACTAAACTGAAGGCGGACGGTACAGAAAAAGACGTTTATGACTTGGAAAAAGTGTATGCCACATATAAGGAAATATTTTCGAAATTATCTACTAAAGACAAGGGGCCTTTCTCATTAAACGTGCTATGTATACTTTGCAGGTATGTATTTTCATCAGAAAATGGTTTTAACAAGTTTTTAATGTAATATAAAACGCAGTTCTTAGGAATATCTGACCAACTTGTATAAGTATGTTTATGTTTCAATTCATTATATGAAATTATTATTAAACCGACTTCCACTTAATCCAACTAATTAAATTTGAATTTACAAACTGATGAAAGGTCTAGAATCTCAATGATTTGGTGTGTATTGCCCAAAAATCACTTATTTCACATTGAAGGGTATGAATTCATGAAAATAATGAATAAAGTTTTTTTAATGAATATAAATTTAATTAAAAGAAAGGGCATTCTTTAATTTAACTCTTATTACTTAATTGTTGTTGTTATTGAGAGTGACGGTAAGTAATGAAGAGTTTGTTGTTAAATGGAGTTTACACTATAGTTTGGTTAGTTTATCATTTCTTCATGTTTAGAAACCTCGACAAAGTACCATCATGGCGAGACAAAATTGACGGCAAGGGGCTCCTGACTCTGTCTATTGACTGTGTCCGCGGCACCCGGAGCCTGCCACGAGCGGAGCAGGTGAAGACCCTGGCCTGCGTCTACCATATACACAAATATGTTGCGAGACTGGTAAGAATATATATATAAGTAACTAGCGGTCCCGGCAGACATCATCCTGCCCGTTCGAAATTCAAATTAGGTTTCTTTAGTTAGACAACATTTGTATGGGAAAAGAAAAGGGCTGTTTTTAGGGTTTTCCCGGCAATTATTCGATTTTTTCTCGCCGTAAGAACCATCCTTGGACTTCAACGAACATTTAAAAAAAAAAATTGGCCAAATTGGTCCAGGCGTTGTCGAATTATGCGCTTACCAACACATTTTGCGATTCATTTTTATATATAAGAAGAAGAAGAAGAAGACTAGTCGTTTGCCCTGGCTTCATACAGATTTTTTAAAAATATTCTATAGCCTATGTTACTCAGGGTGGACGTAGCTTCCCAACAGTAAAAGAATTTTTCAAATCGGTCCAGCGTATTGAAGCCTATTCAATCCAAACAAACAAACTAACCTTTTCTCTTTATTTCTGATGCCTTTGCGGTTATTACACATAGGAATGAAACAACTACAGATGGATTTAACTCGTATTTTTCGGAACTTTAGCTTAAGACTATTGTCAGCTCAATCATGCTACAATTATGGAATCTGTAAAGATTCCGAAATGTCAGCCAATAAAAATAAATATTAAATCCATCTATATTTGTATCATTCCAATATCTGAGATTTTGACAAAAGTTATTTTATTTTTAAAATACCTACTTTGCATTCAAGGCACAGTGCCAATAATGTATTGAGTGCCTACCCTGGCGCCATACTTACACTCCCTGCACTGCACGCGCCTGTTTGCATTAAGCATTTGAAATACAAAATGCAAAAATTTTTGATATTTTGTATTTGAAGTATTAAATCATGTACATCTCTCTTTTAATTGTCATTTATAATAACTTTTTTTTTCAGCCATCTCAACTGCCTCCGGAGCTAGTACTGAAACTATCATATATGTGTTTTGAATGTGATTCAGACAACCTTCTCACAGAGTATTGCAAAACTTACTGGAACCTCCTAGCTGACAGACTTATGTACATAGAGAAACTTAAAAATGGCCGCCGGGCTATCATAAAATTATTGCCAAAATTACTCGATGACATACAAAAAGTCATATCCATGTATGATACCATACAATTCTGCAGTACAATACTAGTGTTTTTGATGAAGAAACTACACTTTCTATACAATAATGATCATGCAAAAGAACTTAATGATGTATTTGGGAAGTTATTTCAAAGTTTGTCCAAAAAAGATTTGAATGGATTCAAAAAAATGAATGAGAAAGAAATTTTGGATGTGTACACGAAGTTAAATGATTGTTTTTATGTAGTCGCTGAGAATTCGGTTAAATTTGGTTTTGAAAATTCCGCTCTGAACCTAGCTGTTAGGACTTCGGTGTCCATTTTAGGTTTTAGACCTGAAATTTTTCATTGCTTACAAACATTTTATTTAAATTCCTTCTGCTGTATATTTAACGATTTTAATTCTTCTTTCGTTGAGACGGTTTTAAATAGTATAATCATTTCTTGTGAATCGACAGAGAATTTAGGGTACAAGAAAGCAATGAACGCAACTTATCCTTATATAAATCAATTATTAAGGGTTTTTATAGAATTCTCGATAAATAACGTAAAGAAAATAGAATTAACAGAAGAGATACAAGATAGTTGTCTCAAATTAATACTCCTGTTAACAAATAAATTGAAAAATACAGAGCAATTGCTGAAATGCGACAGTTGTCGTTTAAAATCCGGATTACACGATGCGTTACGCTTGTCGTTTCTAGCTAAATCCTTTATTTCAACGTCTCTAAGCGAAAATATTAAAATTGATAAAATACTAAACACTTATAATTTAATAGTTGATAAACAGCATGAGATCTTAACCGACTTGTGCAGGTTAGGTTGTGTTAATCATGAAAAGTGTTTACGTAAATTGCAAACTGATATTCATAATACGGCGATACTGTTGAACAAGTCTCAATTTTACAATTCTGCTATTAAACTATTTGACGTTTATTTGGTTAAAGAGTTCTTGCATTTTAAGAAAGAAGACGATTTTAAGAATATCAGTCGGGCGTTGTACAACAAAAGTATATGTCAATTGGATAATAAGATGTATGAAAGCGCTTTAGTTAATGCTTTTTTGAGCCAAATTTTCGCTCAAACTGATGGATTAAGCTCTGAGAAATATATGAGTTTAGTAATGGATATAAAAGCGAAATCGGTTAAAAGTAAAGAGGACGAGAACTATTTGCAAATGGTGACATCACTCGACGCGTGTAAAATGGCCTTAAAAGATAATTTGTATGGGAACTTGAAGCCGTTTTTCAGCAATTTGAAATTTAGGTAAGTAATTTTAAGAGTTATTTTTGAAAATTCTACTTATATTCAAACAAAAAATGTGTGTGTGTGTGTCTATCTATGTCATCGAAACTCCCGAACGCGTGAACCGATTTAAAAAAAACAGAATTATCTTTCAGACGATTTTATTAAGTTCTCATTATTTAACAATTTCTGATGCCTTCGCGGTTATTACAAATTGGAACGAAACAGCTATAAACGGATTTAACTCGCGTATTTTATTTTATTGGCTGACGTTTCGGATTATTTACAGTTTCCATAATCGTAGAACGACTGAGCTGACAATAGTCTTACGCTAAAGTAACATCAGAAATTATTTTAAACTTGGCTTTTTTTTGCAGTGTGCTTCTCAATCATGAATTCAAAATGTATGCCAAGTTGTGGCCTTCAATTGTACCCATAGCTGGAGTTTGGAAGGCCCTACATGACTTGGCGAGTGGAAGGAAGGAGACTTGGCTCGCAGGTACTGTGGAAAAATAATTTATTTATACTTAATTGCATATGTAAGTGTACAAAAGGCCCACTTAACGCCTTGAGGCATTCTCTACCAGTTAATTATACAAGTTTATTGAAGAAAAATATAGCTTTATATGTATATTTTTGACCCCCTTTTTCAACCCCTCATAAGAGTCATGTCAAGTAACATTTTCTAGTAAATCCAGAGATGGAATAAAAAAAATTGTTCAAAGTTTGAACCCCTGTTTCAACCCCTTATGAGAACAATATTTACATAATACATATAAATTCAAATTTCCAGTTAACGAACTAACGTTTAAAAAGTTTCCTACAAACTTTGACCCCCTATTTCAACTCCATAGGTAATGAATTGCAGTCAATTTCGAATCACGTTTTTTATTAAATTCTTTAAAACAATTTGGAAAATTTACGTCGGTTAAACATCCCTACTAATATTATTATAAATGCGAAAGTAACTCTGTCTGTCTGTCTGTCTGTCTGTTACGCTTTCACGCTAAAACTACTGAACCGATTGAAATGAAATTTGGTACAAAGAAAGTCTGGAGTCTGAGAAAGGACATAGGCTACTTTTTAACCGACTGCAAAAAAGGAGGAGTTCCACGCGGACGAAGTCGCGGGCAGAAGCTAGTTAAGTCATAAATACTTAAATTTCATGATTAAAAATCCCAACAAATTTCACCTCTGTTTCACCCCCTATAAAAATATTTTATTATTAGAATGAAACAACTTTAAACGGATTTAACTCGCGTATTTTGTTTCATTGGCTGACGTTTCGGAGCCTTTACAGGATAAGTATTACTTAAAATTTTGTAATTTAATAAATAAGGTAGTTTGCATAGCTGTATTAATCACTTTAGCTCTAGTAATGTCAGCTCAATCGTGCTACGATTATGGAATCTGTAAAGACTCCGAAACGTCAGCCAATAAAATAAAAAAAAATACACGAGTTAAATCCGTTAATAGTTGTTTCATTCCAATGTGTAATAACCGCGAATGCGTCAGAAATTATTATTTTATTATTCTTTTTCAGCCGAAAATGTATCAACAATCGTCGAGACATTACAAAACGTGGTCATACAGACACCCATGCACGTCAGATCCATACACAATCCCACATACAAGGAGGTCGTCGGCCATTTGACAGCTTCCTTTGACAGATCTGTCAAAGTTGACAAGGCAAATGTCAAAATGTGGGTAGTTCGTGCCACTATGCTGTTTTTGAAGTCAGAATTTGACGTGGCCGAGGCGAGTACGAAGTACGACTGGAAGATGAAGGACGCGGTAAGTGTTGGGCCAAGAGTGTGTCGGGGTTAGGTAACGGGCCAAGTGTGTGTTGGGCCAGCGTATATTGTAGCTGTAAGAGTGAAAATAGTGTAATTATACTGTACTAGCTTCTGCCCGCGTGGAACTCCTCCTTTTTTGCAGTCGGTTAAAAAGTATGTCCCTTCTCAGGCTCCAGACTTTCTTTGTACTGAACTTCATTTAAATCGGTCCAGTAGTTTTAGCGGGAAAGCGTAACAGACAGACTGACAGAGTTACTTTCGCATTTATAATATTAATAGGGATGAATGTTGAGAAATAAATAAATATAATATAATGTATATTTCAGAGCCCAGACCAGCATTACGCTGAAAGCAATAGAACTATACAACAGGAGCACGCGGCTCTGCTCGCCGCGACCGAAGCAGTTGATATATGGACTAAAATACTGCCGTACATACAAGAAGGTAATTATTAATATTAAAAGTAGAAAAAAAATAAACTTTGAAAATCTAATAATTTCTGATGCCTTCGCTTGGAAAGAAACAACTATTACTAATTAAACTCTTTAGCGTTAGACTATTGTCAGCTCAGTCGTGCTACGATTATGGAAACTGTAAAGAATCCGAAACGTCAGCAAATAAAATAAAATAAAAATACGCGAGTTAAATCCGTTAATAGTTGTTTCATTCCAATTTGAAAATCTATATATAAAAAATGGTTTCTCATGGCTGAGAACTGAAACTTGTATGTGTTTTTTGTATGACATTGACATCTGAAAATCTACTATCGTCCACTCAATCGTGCTACTAATATGGAAACTGTAAAATTTTCCAAACATGACCATTCATATAATAAAATACGCGAATTAAATCCGTCTATAGTTGTTTCATTCCAATGTGTGAGGCATCAGAAATTAGAAAATTTATCTTGACTTCCCACGATTATGGAAACTGTAAAGGTTCCGAAATGTCAATCAATATCATAAAATACGCGAGTTAAATCCGTTATACTTGTTTTATTCCATATTATTGTCTTATTCGCAGTTCCCAAGTCGTCCCTAATCGCGCCTCTGCAAGTGTTGCGCGTATCGTTGCAGCAACTGTTGCACGCGCGCCGCCTGCAACACGGACTGCAACTCGCGCACGTTGCGACGCAACTCGCGGCTATCATGGACGATGGGTGAGTGAGATTTATGTCCCTATCCTAACTAATATTATAAATGCGAAAGTAACTCTGTCTGTCTGTCTGTTACGCTTTCACGCTAAAACTACTGGACCGATTTAAATAAAATTCGGTACAAAGAAAGTCTGGAGCCTGAGAAAGGACATAGGCTACTTTTTAACTAACTGCAAAAAAGGAGGAGTTCCACGCGGACGAAGTCGCGGGCAGAAGCTAGTATATATATATATATAGACTATTACCTAATTTATATTGTATAATTACAGCGTGGCGTACATAGAGGCGGCCGGCGAGCTAGTGTCAGTCGCGCGGCGTTGCCCGCCCGCGCGCGATGTACTCACCCGCGGCGTGTCGATCGCTGGTAACTTGCTGAATGGCGACCACGGACAGGCAGACGCGGCCGCCGTGTTCCTGTGCGACGCTGCTGTTAGTAGTTTTTTAGCTGAATATATAGCATACCTAGACCTAAACGACTGTTTTCTATACTAATATCATAAAGAGGTAAGGTTTGTTTGTTTGTATTGAATAGGCTTCAAAACGTCTGGACCAATTTGGAAAATTCTTTCACTGTTGGAAAGCTACACTATTCCCGTGTGAGATAGGTTATAAAAAAAGGGATTCGTGCGAAGCCGGGGCGGACAGCTAGTCTATAAATAAGAATGTCTTATAATTGAGCACATATTATGATATCTATTAACTGTAACAAATATTTCAAGACCAAAATTAACCAAATCGGTAAAGGGTTCATTCCAATTGTTATTTTTTACTTTCAATAGTACATTACGCACCAAGGCCAGTAAAATAAATAATGTCTCAGAACACATGTAATTGTCGTCCGAGGCGAAGCCGAGGTAGACAAAAATGTGATCTGAGGCTTTTTTATTTTACTGGCCGAGGTCATTATACTATTTTTCTGTCCTCCGGCCAGAAAGCGCCAACTTTGTGGCCGCTTCGCTAAATGAAATTTACGCTTTTTGGCTTCGTCGAACAGAAAAATAGTATACTGACCTCGGCCAGTAAAATAAAAAATGTCTCAGACCACATGTAATTGTCGTCCGAGGCGAAGCCGAGGTTGACAAAAATGTGCTCTGAGGCTTTTTTATTTTACTGGCCGAGGTCATTATACTATTTTTCTGTCCTCCGGCCAGAAAGCGCCAACTTTGTGGCCGCTTCGCTAAATGAAATTTACGCTTTTTGGCTTCGTCGAACAGAAAAATAGTATACTGACCTCGGCCAGTAAAATAAAAAATGTCTCAGACCACATGTAATTGTCGTCCGAGGCGAAGCCGAGGTTGACAAAAATGTGCTCTGAGGCTTTTTATTTTACTGGCCGAGGTCATTATACTATTTTTCTGTCCTCCGGCCAGAAAGCGCCAACTTTGTGGCCGCTTCGCTAAATGAAATTTACGCTTTTTGGCTTCGTCGAACAGAAAAATAGTATACTGACCTCGGCCAGTAAAATAAAAAATGTCTCAGACCACATGTAATTGTCGTCCGAGGCGAAGCCGAGGTTGACAAAAATGTGATCTGAGGCTTTTTTATTTACTGGCCGAGGTCATTATACTATTTTTCTGTCCTCCGGCCAGAAAGCGCCAACTTTGTGGCCGCTTCGCTAAATGAAATTTACGCTTTTTGGCTTCGTCGAACAGAAAAATAGTATACTGACCTCGGCCAGTAAAATAAAAAATGTCTCAGACCACATGTAATTGTCGTCCGAGGCGAAGCCGAGGTTGACAAAAATGTGCTCTGAGGCTTTTTTATTTTACTGGCCGAGGTCATTATACTATTTTTCTGTCTTCCGGCCAGAAAGCGCCAACTTTGTGGCCGCTTCGCTAAATGAAATTTACGCTTTTTGGCTTCGTCGAACAGAAAAATAGTATACTGACCTCGGCCAGTAAAATAAAAAATGTCTCAGATCACATGTAATTGTCGTCCGAGGCGAAGCCGAGGTTGACAAAAATGTGATCTGAAGTGGCAATTTCATTTAGCGCAGCGGCAAGAAAGTTGGCACTTTCAGGCCGGAGGACAGAAAATAATTTTTATTTTATTGTAACTAGGCTTACTATCGCCGCACGGGCCACCCCAATGTCTCCGCCCGGCTGCTGGCCGTGGTGCTCTCCGCCGCCCTGCAGCAGGAGCTGCCCCTGGCCGCCGCCCGCCTCCTGTCCGTGAGGGGCGGCCTCGCTCCCGCCCTGCAGCAGCAGAGGCAGTGCCTCACATTGACCAATGACGGTAAGTCTTGGAAAAAAACAACTATAAACGCATATAATATCTATATATCGCACCCCTAGATCTAAAGGGAGCTAACTCAAAAAAAGTAACTTTTTCGAGAGAGGCAAAATTGTTGTAAGGAATCGGATCCTTATTTTTAGCGTGTGTTTAAAAAAAATCTTCAGATTTTTTAATTAGCTCCCTTTAGATCTAGGTGTGCGATATATAAAAATCAATTGCTGTTCGTTAGTCTCGCTAAAACTCGAGAACGGCGGAACCGATTTGGCTGATTTTAGTTTTAAAATGTTTGTAGAACTCCAGGGAAGGTTTAAAAGGTGAGAAAACTTGAAAAAAAAGAAGAAAAAAACCGTGTACGCGGTACGAAGTTCGCTGGGTCAGCTAGTAATAAAATAAAAATACTCGAGTTAAAACCGTTAATAGTTGTTTCATTCCAATGGCCTCTCATTGGTGGAACATGACAGCTAGACCTCGTTCTACACTAGCGCATCTAGCGGATTTCTGACACGCGGTGGCCCTCATTGGTATGAATTGGTCAAAGATATTTATTTATTATGTATATTATTTTCAGCTTCACAATGGACGGAGCGCCGGCGTCGTTCGCTCATAATTAATCGAGCCATTGCATACAGCACGAGGTAATATAATATTTAATTTAATCCTAATTTTTAATATAATATACTTACTAGCTATCCGTCTCGGCTTTGCCCGGATCCCTTTTTTTATAGTATTGACATACTATAATCGGGAATAGTGTAGCTTCCCAACAGTGAAATAATTTTTTCAGTCCTCCGGCCGGAAAGCGCCAACTTTCTGGCAGCTGCGCTAAATGAAATTGCCGCTTTCTGGCTTCGTCGAACAGAAAAATAGTATACTGACCTCGGCCAGTAAAATAAAAAAGCCTCAGATCATATTTTTGTCAACCTCGGCCTCGCCTCGGACGACAATTACATGTGATCTGAGACATTTTTTATTTTACTGGCCTTGGTGCGTAATGTACTATTAAAATCGGTTCTATTCAATCCAAACAAACAAACCTTTCCTCTTTATAATATTAGTATACCTAGATTATTATTATTTTCAGTGCGCTATTATTTCTTAGTTTGTTCTATTACCTTTTAGTTATCGGTGGTTATTTTTTTTTATATATCTATACAGGTCCGCGTGCGTGTCGGCGCTGCGGCTGCGGCTGTGGCGGCGCGGCGGCGGCGCGCTGGCGGCCGCGCGCGGAGCCCTGCCCGCGGCCGCCGTAGGGCTCCGCGCCCCGCCCCCGCACGCGCCCGACGCCAAGGTATGTAACTATAATTTTCCGTCCTCCGGCCAGGAAGCGCCAACTTTGTGGCCGCTGTGCTAAACGAAATTGCCGCTTTCTGGCTTCGTCGAACAGAAAAATAGTATACTGACCTCGGCCAGTAAAATAAAAAAGCCTCAGATCACATTTTTGTCAACCTCGGCTTCGCCTCGGACGACAATTACATGTGATCTGAGACATTTTTTATTTTACTGGCCTCGGTGCGTAATGTACTATTGTTTTACCTTTTTTATAGATAATGG
This sequence comes from Polylopha cassiicola, assembly GCA_038024825.1. Classification (NCBI taxonomy): domain Eukaryota; kingdom Metazoa; phylum Arthropoda; class Insecta; order Lepidoptera; family Tortricidae; genus Polylopha; species Polylopha cassiicola. Next base: position 1,965,080 of record CP149065.1, read on the forward strand.
TTCACTATTTTTTTTTTTATAAAAATTTTACTTATATTGAATTTTAATAAAAACATTTAATTTTCATTCCAGATTGTAATAGACAGGTGCTTAAAAAAAATAATCGGTCTGCCGACTGAGGAACGAACGAACATACAGATTTCAGAGACAAAGTTACCCGCTTTTACACCAGAACCGAAACATATAGAGACAATGAGAGACGCGCACATATTGAAAAAGGCCCAAACAAGCCCCTCCATACCTATAGAATTCGCACCGGCGTTTAAGCTACCGGAATTTTTCAATCACAAGAACTGCGTATGTTTTGCTTGCGAAAATCCTATATGTTATATATTAGCTTGTGAAGTGCTAGGTGTCGAAGCGAGTATGTATTTTAGAGCAAAAGAATTCGATATAGCTGAAGATTATTTCAACGGTGTGATTGCATCTTTTGGAAAAGTAGATTCAATATTAAAAACAGCATTAGACAATTTTAAAAATAAATACGAAAGTTACATAGTGGATTCTGTCGAAGATTTCTACGAAGAGGAATTGAATAGAGTGAAATTGCAGATTTTAATCGAAGCAGCTTATTTCGCTTTGGCTGTTAAAAATTACGAAAAAGCAGAAGAATATATATATGTTAAGATACAAGAGATATATACCGACGATGTTTATGTTAAAAACGAGATTGCAAATTTGATGATAGCCTCGGAGAAGCTTAAAGTGGCTTTGAAGAATAATTCTGGTATAGAATTGGAGATGGAGAATTTGAAATTGAGTCCAGTTAGACAGCATATAATGAAGACGCCTGAAGCGAAACCTTCTAAACCGCCATCTGTTGCTTCTAAAATAATTATAAATAAGGAAGAATTGCCTGATTTGAAGTGTAAAACTGAATTAAAATGCAAATTAAACTTCGAGGAAACTACAGAAGAAGTGAAAGTCGTTAAAAAGAAGACAAATTTCAAAATTCCCGTTCCTATTATAAACAAGGCTGTACCGGAAACTATAACGCCGCGAGTTCGATCGAAGGTGAAAATAGTTTTGACAGAGCCTAAGACTGATATAGACGTGGCTATGACCCCCCAGGCTGAGTCTAGGGAGTTTTTCACCCCAATTTCAACCCCTGACGAGTTTTTCACCCCTGTGACTTCGGTGAAAACGTACGCTAAGAAAACACTCCGGCAGAATATTGTTAAGAATTTAGAGCAGGAATTTTCGATGCCCAAAGTTGAAAAGCAGAATGCGCCTAATGGGCGGGTAGAAAAGGAGAATGCGCCTAAAGGGAGGGTTAAAAAAGTTGATACTGGGTTGAAAAGGGTTTTGAAAAGGTCAACGAGTCCGGGGCAATTAACTAGAGCTAGTTCTAGTAGACTTAGGAAACCTCCGTCTTAATAAAAAATACTTTTAACTTAGTTTAAAATCGCCAAATAAATAATTTCTGATGCCTACGCGGTTATTACACATTGGAATAAAACAATTACGGATTTTTAATATAATTCTGGCGTTTTGTCAAAAAATAAAAATATGTTTAGCCTTTTACAAGCTCTTATGAAGGTCTGAATTTTCGAAAAAACTTCACTTGAAAAGAAACGGCAAGAAACTCAATATTTTTGTTTATAGAACATTACGCACCGAGGCCAGTAAAATAAAAAATGTCTCAGATCACATGTAATTGTCGTCCGAGGCGAAGCCGAGGTTGACAAAAATGTGATCTGAGGCTTTTTTATTTTACTGGCCGAGGTCAGTATACTATTTTTCTGTTCGACGAAGCCAGAAAGCGGAAATTTCATTTAGCGCAGCGGCTACAAACTTGGCGCTTTCTGGCCGGAGGACGGAAAAATATATTAAACCTTTTACAAGCTCTTATGAAGGTCAGAAGATTTCCGAAAAAACCTCACTTGAAAAGAAACGGCAAGAAAATCAATATATTTTTTTTAAATATATAATTACAATTTACCCTTACAAACCAAACAACTAAACTACTGAGTTTTTTTTTAATAACGTCAGTATAAAACTAACACGCGAATAAATCCGTTATAATTGTTTTATTCCTATAACTAATTTAATTTATAATTATTTGTCCCATTAATGTATAAAATCTTATAAATAAATTACTTATATATATCAAAATCAGGTTTTGTTTCATTTTTTTTTTATTTCTAACTAGCTTCTGCCCGCGTGGAACTCCTCCTTTTTTGCAGTCGGTTAAAAGTAGCCTATGTCCTTTCTCAGGCTCTGTCTTACTTTGTACCAATTTCATTTAAATCGGTCCAGTAGTTTTAGCCTGAAAGCGTGACAGACATGTTTGAAAGCGTGACAGAGTTACTTTCGCATTTATAATAGTAGTAAGGACAGCATCACTACATAGTATAAAACAAAGTCGCTGTCTGTCCGTCTCTATGTATGCTTAAATCTTTAAAACTACGCAACAGATTTTGAAGCAGTTAAGTTTAGATAGTGATTCAAGAGGAAGGTTTATAGCACCCGTGTGGAGCCGGGGCGTATCCCTTGTCTATACTAATATAATAAAGAGGAAAGCTTTGTTTGTTATGATTGAGTAGACTCCATAACGGCTGCACCGATTTGAAAAATTCTTTCACTGTTGGAAAGCTACATTTTTCCCGAGTGACATAGGCTATAAAAAAAAGATGATCCGTGCGAAGCCGGAGCGAACCGCTAGTAAATAATAAAGAAACAAAGATAGAATTTCGTAAATATTTTATTTTTACATCTATCTGTTATTTTTAGTGACGATTACATGTGAAATGCGCTATTTAAATATTAGTCTATACAACATAAAACATACATTTTATCATAATTATTTGATGCCTTGGCGGTTATTATACATTGGAATGAAACACTGCTGACAAAAGTCTTATGCTAAAGTACTAAATTTAGCATAAGACTATTGTCAGCCGTGCTACGATTATGGAATCTGTAAAGGCTCCGAAACGTCAGCCAATAAAATACGCGAGTTAAATCCGTCTAGTGTTTCATTCCAATATACATCTTGTCATATAAACAACCATACTCTTTACAAAGCGAAATATTTTACATTTGTTTTTCCAAAATTACAATTTCATAATATCTCACTCATATTTAATATTTTTCCACCCTTATTTAACCCCGTGTATTTTTTTAACCCCTTTGCTTACGCTTTCGTACGAACTCAAAACTTCTACAAATGTCACTTTTTTGACAAATTACATATTAATTTCTGATGCCTTCGCGGTTATTACACATTGGAATGAAACAACTATCAACGAATTTAATTAGCGTAATATTATTTTTCTTGACTTCACTTTAGCGTTAGCCTAATATCGGCTCATTCGTGCTACGATTATGGAAACTGTAAAGAATCCGAAACGTCAGCCAATAAAATAAAATACGCGAGTTAAATCCGTTCATAGTTGTTTCAATCCAAAATTACCTAAGGATGTAATTTGATAAAAAAATGAGATTTTTTTTATTTTATCGTGGAATATACATACAAACATACAGTTCAGCTCCTAACATAGTCAAATCTAAAACCAAACTGTTTAAAAAAAGACTGTATTTTAAATTTAATGATTTCAATTAAAAAGCTTTACAAAAAAACTGTTTGTTTTCAGTTATAATGATAAAAATATTGTAAAAAAACTGTCGAATTTATTAAATAAATTGATTTGTAAATGTTTATATTCAGATTTTATACCCAATAACAATTTAATTTCAAAATAGACCGGTCATTTTAGGAATTCACCTCGGAATCCAAAATTCCAAATTTGTAGAGAATTTTGTATTTTACAATATTGCTAACAAGTACAAAAAGCTAAAACCCATAGGAAATGAGAAATTTACGAAAAAAAATTGCAAAATATCGATTTTTGTGACCTTTGACCGTGAAATTTAATAGTTGCTCACACCCTACCATATTATTATGTAGGTTTTGAGACAACTTTAAGGATGTCAATATACAACTATTTACAAAATTACAGCCGGGTATCTCGAATTCCGAGATTCTTATCTAATATAAGCTTAAATGACCGGATAATAGTACATTACGCACCAAGGCCAGTAAAATAAAAAATGTCTCAGATCACATGTAATTGTCGTCCGAGGCGAAGCAGAGGTTGACAAAAATGCGATCTGAGGCTTTTTTATTTACTGGCCGAGGTAAGTATACTATTTTTCTGTTCGACGAAGCCAGAAAGCGGCAATTTCATTTAGCGCAGCGGCCAGAAATTTGGCGCTTTCCGGCCGGAGGACAGAAAACATACATTACACAATATTATAACTAATATAGATTTACAACTAATTATGAGATTAACTATTTACACGTACTTAATGTACTTTTGTTCAAAATTATAAAATAATTATTGTTATTATACACTAGCTTTTGCCCGCGACTCCGTCCACATACCTATTACTATGGGCATTAATTAGTATAATTGGAAAAAGAAACTATAGGTACCTCGCATATTTTATTTTATTAGCCGACGTTTCGAAAACTTCACAGTTCCCGTATTCGTAGCTCTGAGGATAGTTTAAAGCTAAAATAAAATACGCGAGTCAAATCCGTTATTGTTGTTTCATTCCAATATTTATAAGTCGTTCTAAGATCTCCATAAAGTTCATCATTAAAAAGGTATTCTATTTTTTTTTCTACATTGGTATAAATATCATTTAAATTAATGGTATTAAACTATACCAACGTTCGATTGGATACAACAGTAAATATATCAACAATAAATCTACTTACTTTATTTTAATAAACTATAGTTTTTTTACGAATCTTCGAGCGTTTGAGACGCCGTCATTGTCTAAAACTATATTTATAATGGTTACAAATAATATTAAGTATCAATTGAAATAGAATTTGTACCAGTACCCTTGTATAACATCACTTTAATTTTTGTTACTTCATCATCATCATCATCATCATCAGCCCGTCGCAGTCCACTGCTGGACATAGGCCTCTTTTGTACTTAACTGTTAATTTCTGATGCCTTCGCGGTTATTATACATTGGAATGAAATAACTAAATAACGGATTTAACTCGCGTATTTTTATTTTATTTTATTGGCTGACGTTTCGGATTCTTTACAATTTAACGCACTTTAGCGTTAGACTATTGTCAGCTCAGTCGTGCCACGATTATGGAATCTGTGAAGGCATCAGAAATTACCACTTCAATTTTAGTTACTTACTAGCGGTCCCGGCAGACGTCATCCTGCCCGTTCGAAATTCAAATTAGGTAACTTTAGTTAGACAACGTTTGTATGGGAAAAGAAAAGGGCTGTTTTCAGGGTTTTCCCGGCAATGATTTTTTCTCGCCGTAAGAACCATCCTTGGACTTCAACAAACATTTAAAAAAAAAATTGGCCAAATTGGTCCAGGCGTTGTCGAGTTATGCGCTTACCAACACATTTTGCGATTCATTTTTATATATAAGATTAACTCTTAAATATAGATTGAGACAATGACGGCGTCTCAAACGCTTCAAGATCCTCTTGTATCCACATATTCTAAACACTGACTCTAATTTAAAAGCGAACTATAATAACATAATAATAAATATTATTTAAAAAAAAACCACTCGCGGGTTAAAATGTCTCTATCAATGCACCTCCGGTACCGAAATTTCTATTCGACCGCTGACGCATACAGAAGTCATCTGAAAATATAAAAAAGTAAATAAATATATAACCGCTGTAGTTCCAAACTAAGCGAAGTTTGTACTACATATGTAATAGACAAATGCTATGACCCCCCCGTCCTCTCCCCTTCCCCTGGGTCCTATGATAGTAATTTTTCTATAGTACATTACGCACCAAGGCCAGTAAAATAAAAAATGTCTCAGATCACATGTAATTGTCGTCCGAGGCGAGGCCGAGGTTGACAAAAATGTGATCCGAGGCTTTTTATTTTACTGGCCGAGGTCAGTATACTATTTTTCTGTTCGACGAAGCCAGAAAGCGGAAATTTCATTTAGCGCAGCGGCCACAAAGTTGGCGCTTTCTGGCCGGAGAACGGAAAAATATATTGCTTTTATAATATTTAAGATTTGCACACTTGATTCAAGTAAATTTTGTATGGAACCTATAATAAATATTATCATCATGCTAATGCGAGTAAATAAAATTGTATGCAAACAAATGATCATTTAATTTTAATCAAATGAATATATTCGAAATAGAATTTTGTGGCGTGTATATGTTTGTGTGTGAGTGTCTGTGACACTGGGTACGTTCCACTTAACGCTCGCAACGCCGTCGACCACGACCGCTGAAATTGCCGTTCCACTAACGAGAAAACACCGCGGGCGTTGTAAGCGAATGTTTATAGGTGGAACGCACATCGTGAGCGTCGAAAGCCCACTCTGACCCACCAATATTTTGTGGGCGAAGTGGGCGCGATGTGGTCGCGAACAGTGACGTCATCTATGACGTCGAGCCATCGCTCGCAACGACCACGGGCGTTAAGTGGAACGATACAGAGGGTGTCACGAGCGTTGCGGGCGCATAGTGGAACGCACCCTGTGTCGCTCGATGAAACAAGACAGCAAATTTCAGACAAATTTGATAGTGTGACCCTCCTCCTCTCTGTCTCTCTGTGTGTGTCACGGATAGTGATGTGCCGCGGGAATATTCCCGGGAATATTGGGAATTTACTTTCGTAGGTGAGTTACATTGTTTAGTGTCTCAGTAAATAGATGAATTCATAACGTTTTAATAGAATTTCCGATACCTAACAGAACATGTAAAAATACACACTTTGAAAATTCCCCAATGTTCCCTTTGGGTGGGAATATTCCTGGGAATATTCCTACCTAGGGAATATTCCCGGGAACGGCACATCACTAGTCACGGACACACATCTGCGCCATTATGGCGCGAGTATAGTGTGTCTCTCTCTCTGTGTACTCACCGGTCGGTGTCGGCGCGGGATGCGCGGCGCGTGCAGTGCGGGGCACGTGTAGTGCGGGTCATGCGGGGTGTCGGTCAGACGGCCCCGTGCGCCCCGGGCGCCGCGGCCCCCGCCGCCAGGTCCACAGCGAGGACGGCGGCGGGGGCGGCGCGCCCTCAGCTGCGCCGGTGCCGGCCGCCGCGCCGGCGACGCTCGCGGCGCACCTGCCACCGACAAACAGACAAACATATAGTAGTACACATCTGTATCCCGGCGAACTTCGTACCGCATTTTTTGAGAACACCGACTGCAGCGTCATCTGCCGGGCTGTTTTGTGAATCTACCATCCAAGGCACCACACAAATCGCACACCTATATCTAAAGGGAGCTAACTCAAAAAAGGTACTTTTTCAGGAGAGGCGAAAAACTGATTAATATGTCCATATGCACGCATGAGTTTTCTGTATAAATTTATACTTTTTATAATAAAGCTAGCAGAGTTATATTAGCTGCAATCAGTTTTAGTGTAGGTGGCTTTTGCTGGAATCCGATGGTGTGCATAATTCAAATCTTCCGGTTTTTGAGTTAGATCCCTTTAGATCTAGGTGTGCGAAATGATGATTACGTTATAAAACATAGCCTATAAGTATATATTATTCTGATACGTAAACTACATTATAGTAAAGTTTCATCAAAATCCAATTAGTCGTATTTGCGTAAGTTTTTTTAAGCGAAATAATAACATAATAACCGATATAGGTATATATACATCCATCCTTACATTCTTACAAATTAATATTTATTATTAGTAAGATAAAATATGAGATTAGATCATTATTTATATGCTAGCAGCCCGCACCGGCTTCGCCCGGATTCCTTTTTTTATAGGCTATGTCACTCGGGAATAGTGTAGCTTTCTAATGAAAAAAGAATTATTAAAATCGATCCAGTACTTTTTGAGTTTATTCGTTACACATTAAGTAGTACATTACGCACCGAGGCCAGTAAAATAAAAAATGTCTCAGATCACATGTAATTGTCGTCCGAGGCGAAGCCGAGGTTGACAAAAATGTGATCTGAGGCTTTTTTATTTTACTGGCCGAGGTCAGTATAGTATTTTTCTCAAACATGCAATGAAATATCGTCCTTACGTGCGTCAAAACACGCCAGGAAATATATCATTCCTGGCCTAAGCCGGGAAGTAATTTCTTTTTAATTTGAATATCAACATGGCGTTGATCTTCATAAACAGTTTAAGCAACCGTTTTTTTTTAATAAGTTAGAACTTTATTGTACCAAAAATATTCGCGTTAATGCCTATATTATACACGAACTGAGAATAAAAAAAGAATCTGTATTATTAGATTAATTTCAATTTTATACTTGTCATGATTTTTAAAAAGTATTGTTATTTGTTTAGTTTTACTGGTATATTTAAGTTACGAATGGCAACATTCGCGCTGATCTATGATTGGCTATTGTATATTTTGACCAATGGCGGACGAGCGAGCGTGGCCAATCAGCGGCGAGCAGCAATCAGAGCTGTCATGGTAGAAGTCGCGGGAACGAAAAAGGAGATGGCTGTCTTTGGACAAATATTGTAAAATGAATTCGCAATGTTTAGAGGTTGGAGGTTAACGGCCTGTTCAAGACTTATACGCTAATACGATTGATAACTAGAAGTTGTTAAGTAAAGGGATTTACTGGTACATGTTAGAAGTTGTGATTCTCAAGAACGGAATAAAGTAATCAAGTTGTATTTGGTGTAAAAAAATAAAAAATTCTGTTATTCAAGTGTAATTTATTTTATTTGAATGTTGTATTTATTTATTTCATTGCATTACTTTGAGAAAAGCACTATACATGCCTAGCCGGGAAGGGGCTTGCAAGCCTCGTAACAATATCCGGCCTCCCTTCGGTCGGCCGTCTATACTGTATACTCGGCTCGCAAGCCGTCACTTCCCTGCGCCGTCTGTAATGTACTATTTCTGTTCGACGAAGCCAGAAAGCGGCAATTTCATTTAGCGCAGCGGCCACAAAGTTGGCTCTTTCCGACCGGAGGACTGAAAAAAAATTTAAAACTTTCCTCTTTATAATATTAGTATTTATATGTGTGTTGTACTCACGGAGGTCGCCTCGCCCTCCGCCCAGCGCTCGTAGGCGCGCTCCCGCTTCAGCCACTCCTGGTACTTGTACCACCACTCCTCCCACTTCACGTAGTCGCCGAGGGTGAGACCTGCAATGCATTCAAATATACGCAACATTAGATATATATCATTGACAGGGGGGTTTCACTCCGCCGCCGAGCTAGGCGCCGCCCCAATGCTTGGGGCGAATCGTCAGTGGTTGCCGCGCAGTGGCCCGTGACGCACGCGCGCGCTTCTTACGCAGCCAGTGTTGCCAATTTAGCGAATATGTCGCTAAAACTGGCGACTTTTGCTTAAGGCTTAGCGACCAAAAACAAGTTTAGCGACTTATCTGGCGACTTTTGGAGTAAAAATTAAAACAGTTCTAGAGCCAATAATAGATACATTTTTGGTCAAATCGATACAAAATTATTGAATGCCAAGAGATACATAATACATATAATATGGAAAACGACAAACGCGATAGCGCACCAAATTCAAACTTTACTTAATTGAAGTTCCATTTGTATATTATACTCTGACTTTAACTATGGCAAAAAATATTCAAATCAAGACATTAAATTTTCTTTCAAATCTAAGTTTTACATTTACATATTTGTTTAAAAATTCTAGGTTTAATTTAATGATAAACATTTTTGAGTGAAATCTTCTAATTTGAGATTTAGCTAAAAAATCAACATTTTAAAAATAAAATTTGATTGTAAAAATGTTCATGTTGAATTTGAAAAAAAAGACTATATATACGGAAAGCGACTTGTGCGTCAAATTTAAGCAAATAATTTTATTGATAAATAAATAATTTAAATTGTAATTTAATTTCTTTTATTTAATATCGCATATAGCTGAGTTGGCAACACTGAACTCCCCGAACTTTTTATGGCAATGTTTTAGTTTTAGCGACTTTCTGGCGACTTTTGACTTTGAGTCTAGCGAATCGAATTTCTAGGAGTTGGCAGCACTGTACGCAGCTACAGTACTGACAACCCTATTCAGAACGTCTGACAAGGTGCGGAACAATGTCGACCTTCGCGCGGCGCCAGAGAGCTCAATGTCGGCTGCTCGCTTGCAGTCCGTTTGCTAATAATAATTATGTAAAAAGGCGGCATTTGTGAACATCAAAGCAGTGAACCTTCTGTACTTGTACTATTATCTATTCTGTGTCATTGATGAGTTTTAAAAAAAAAATATTATTAAAAGATATTCGTGGAATCTTCTTTCAACAACAAGATACATTGGAATGAAACAACTATAAACGGATTTAACTCGCGTTTTTTATATTATTGGCTGACGTTTCGGAGCCTTTACAGATTCCATAATCGTAGCACGACTGACAATAGTGACTTTAGCATTAAGACTATCGTCAACTTAGCATTGAAACGTCAGCAAATAAAATATACGCGAGTTAAATCCGTTATAGTTGTTTCATTCCAATGCGTAATAACCGCGAAGACATTAGAAATTATTTTCATATATATGCAAAAAGAAGCATTTTCTTTGGTTTAAAATTCATGTTAATTTGTTACTTTTTGCGCTTCTCAAGTTTATTTAAGCTTAGTTATAATTATTTTATCTGAAATAAGTGGATTGTAAATTCTTAATGACAATAAATGATCTTAAACATTATTTTACGACATTTTTTTATAAACATTGACCTAAAAAAAAAATGCTTCGAGTAAAATCCGCAATAGTCATTTCATTCCACGGTCACGTCGGTGAAACTAGAGGTCGTCGACCGACTTTGCGCACTCACCCCTGAGATACCCGCGCTTCTTGTAGTAGTCGTAGCGGACGCGCACGTCGTCCCACGAGGGTAGACCCCCGGGGGCGGCCGCCAGCAGCTCCTCGGGATAGCTCCCCACAGGCGCCGGGTCCAGGCCGCTGTTGAAAGAAGGACTTGAGGTTATTTTTAATTTGTTTTTTTTTTAATTTTGTCATTTTTGCTATTGTGCCTACTTAACGCAGGCAGTTATTTTACTAATGAGTGATTCATATCTAGTCATTTTCGCCAGTGTGCGTACTTACACCGACCGGTAGCTTACAAATCATCATTTCTCGCCAGTATGCGCACTCACACCAGCCACTAGCTAACATAACTAATCACCGTCGGTTCTCGCCAGTGTGCATACTCACACTGACCGCTAGCTCAGCTCACTAATCGCCGTCTGTTCTCGCCAGTGTGCGGGCAGTACTAGACCACTAATCACCATAGTTTCTCGCCATGTACTCACAGTATGTGAATGTAGTGCAGGACGTCCTCAGGCAAGGTGGAGTGACGATTTGCGTAAAGGTACGTTTACACGCTTGCCAAGGCTCGACAAGCGTCCACAAACACAAGCGTGTAAAGGGGCCGTTTGGCTTGGCTTGCGTGAACTTGCGGACGCTTGTATGCGCTCCGGACTATCAAAGGGCGTCTGCGGCAAGCGCTTGCGACGCTTGGGGCTTGTGGATGATCGTCGAGCCTTGCCAGGCGTGTACAACGTACCTTAAGACGGCTGGCAGGAGCTGGATGCGAGCAGCCGAAGATCGAGCAAAGTGGCGTGCAATTGGAGAGGCCTATGCATAGAGATATTATACTAGAGGAGGTGAGCCAGCCAGAAACGCGTTATAATGGTAGAAAGAGAAAGAGCATTGGAATAGTGGTCGCTCTCCTTGTCTGATGACGCATGCGCAGTAAACGATTCGCCTCCGGTGTTGTACTGACCCTTCCGCATTCGACTGTCAAAATTTTGTGGTTATGTATATTGTGTAGTCGATTCCTTTTTGCACAAAATGCACGCAATTACCATCTTTGTTTTTTTAATATTTTATTTTTAATAATATCGATAATAAACATAAGTGAGAAATTTCATTGCGTCGTCAACGGTACCATAGCAACGGACGGCGCGCAGCATGTAGCCATTGCGCATGCGGCAAGACAAGGACAGTGCCACTATTTAGAGTTTCTGTCTCTCTTTACCGTGATACGCTTCCACTTATAGACAGTCCTATGGCTCACCTTCTCTAGTCTTAATATCTCTATGGGCCTATGCCTGTGATGATGATGTGATGTACTCACGGGTAGGGCTCGTCCGGGGCGCCGGGGGGCTGCGGCGGCCGCTCGATGCGCACGTGCAGCGCCGAGTCGCGCCGCGTGATGCGCATGTTCTCCAGCCGCGCGGAACGGTCCGCCGACCACTGCGCCATCTTGCCGAACCGCTCCGAGAGGGTCAAACTGCAAGGCATGTTGAAAAATTATGAATGTGTACATTATAATGATAATTGTACCAAGACGAGGGTAGAAAAATATCGGGACACCCAGTGGGATTCGAACGCACGACCTTGCTTTTAATAGCGGCAGCATGCTGACCTTTACACCATAGGGACCATAATATACCTGTTACAAAAAAAAGGCTCATCCCTGGGCAAATTACTGACGGTTACGCGTACAGTCTAAACCGTAGGCGTCCCATAAGAAAAGATATTTCGAAATTCTACCCTTAAGGGGGTGAAAAGGGAGTACAAAAGCTTATATGGGACGTGATTCCTTGGTTCAAAAGAATCGATGGACGACCTATTTTGCGGATCAGATCGGTGTCGGACCGTATCGCTATATATCGCTACTGATCGCTTTACATGCACCGGCGAGGATCAGCTTGATAAGCATCGTATCGCTATTAATAGCTACATATCGTTATAAATAGCTATATATCGCTATTATTAGCTACATATCGCTATTAATAGCTACACATCGCTATTTATAGGTACATATCGCTATACTCACCGGTGCGGCGGCGGCTCGGAGCTCGCGTCACTATCACTGTCGCTATCACTGGCGAGCGCGGCGGCGATGGCGGCGGGGGACACGGGGCGCGGCCGCGGCGCCGGGTGGCGCTCCCCCTCGCGCTTGATGTGCGCGGCCGGCAGCGCGGCCCCCGCTCCCGCCGCACCCGCAGCACCCGCCGGGGGCGGAGCGCCCGCTGAGCGGTTCACCGCCATCTGCGACCGCTGCCACTCCAGCACCTGTGGAAAAAATTAAGCGATGAAGTTAAGGCGTTCAATATAGGTTCAGTTAGATTTGCCATATGGTCGGGAATCTTCTGGATTTGTTGTGAAATTATTTTTTCAGTCCTCCGGCCGGAAAGCGCCAACTTTGTGGCCGCTGCGCTAAATGAAATTGCCGCTTTCTGGCTTCGTCGAACAGAAAAATAATATACTGACCTCGGCCAGTAAAATAAAAAGCCTCAGATCACATTTTTGTCAACCTCGGCTTCGCCTCGGACGACAATTACATGTGATCTGAGACATTTTTTATTTTACTGGCCTCGGTGCGTAATGTACTAATGTCACATCCGACAAATAACTAAATTGCAACAATAATTTGAAATCGGCACATCGCGGTGCTCGGAGTCGGGTCCGAGGGGACCCAAATTGGTGGAATCGATAAAAAGCAATACCAAAATACTTATGGCAAACATATCGTAAAAAAAAAATGTAAATAAAGGACAATTGATGGACAAAGCTGGGCTGGCCATATAAGCCGAAGAACCGATAACCGTTGGAGTAAACGTGTTCTAGAGTGGAGACCGCGTCTCGGCAAGCGTAGTGTAGGACGTCCTCGGGCAAGGTGGAGTGACGATTTGCGTAAGATGGCTGGCAGGAGCTGGATGCAAGCAGCCCAAGATAGAGCAAAGTGGCGTGCAATTGGAGAGGCCTATGTCCAGCAGTGGACTGCGGCGGGCTGATGATGATAATGATGATGATGATGATGGACAAAGAACATATTTTTAAAATATAAAAAATCAAGTATACCTAAGTCTGGGATGAGTGGGATCTGAACAGTGCTTTATTCATGAGAGGCGAAAAACTGATCACTACACTCATCTGTATGGATTTATTTTGCAAAAACGACGGGGTGTTATAAGTTTGACGTGTCTGTGTTGTGTGTGTGTGTGTGTGTGTGTGTGTAGCTCCCAAACGCATGAACCGATTTTGATTCTGTTTTTTTTTTGTTTGAAAGGTGAATATGTCGGGAGTGTTCTTAGCTACAAAGAAAACGTCATGTCGGGGGGACCTTAGGTTTCGATACATAGTAGGTAAATATAGGTAAAGTACAATTAGGTAAATGATGAGCGGTCCCCCCGACGTGACGTTTTCTTTGTAGAAATACCTATTAATACTTAGGTACGTACCTAATATCAAGTTTTTATTATTATTATACTTTTTAGAGGGCTTTTATATATTTATGTGGGGGTTTGTTAAAATTTTTTTTTTTTTTTTTACATATGAAGAGTTATCTTGAATCTGTTTTGTCGGTGTCGGTCTCGCTGTGAGGAACTCGATGGCGTGCACAACACAAACCTTCAAAGATAGTCTTCAAATATTACGTAAGCAGATTTATTACATTTAAAAAAGTAAATAAGTATCTACTACCGAACTGATTACCGTCTAGGCCCCCACCACTCATTTCATCAAAAATAAGCTAAGCTAACACCCCCCTGTAGTGCTTACGTAATACTTGTATGACCCCTTAGCTGCCTTTAGATATATTATGTCACATATATTATTATGTTCTAGCCCTGACCTTCTCCTCCCTAGTCCTCTTGCTGGCCTCCCTCGCCTTCAGCAGCTCCCGGGTGGGCTGCACGGCGCGCGCCGCCGACTGCGGCGGACGCTTCGCCGGCGGCACCGGGGCGCCCGGCCTGAAGGGGAACAACACAAATTGTATAATAAACCAGCTTTTACCCACACTTTTTAACTCCGTTGAGGAATGAATTTCTATAAATAATCAAACATATCTTCCATTTTAATTTCTGATGCCTTAGCAGTTATTATACATTGGAACGAAACAACTTTAAACGGATTTAACTGGCGTATTTTATTTTATTCGTTTACGTTTCCGAACCTTTACAGATTCCATAATCGTTGCACGACTGATCTGACAATAGTCAGTCTTATGCTAAAAAATACGCGAGTTAATCGAAGTTGTTTCATTCCAATGTGTAATAACCGCGAAGGCATCAGAAATTATTAAATATTTTTTATTATATTTATTATTATTACTAGCGGTCCCGGCAGACGTCATCCTGCCCGTTCGAAATTCAAATTGGGTAACTTTAGTTAGACAACGTTTGTATGGGAAAAGAAAAGGGCTGTTTTTAGGGTTTTCCCGGCAATTATTCTATTTTTTCTCGCCGTAAGAACCATCCTTGGGACTTCAACGAACATTTAAAAAAAAAAATTGGCCAAATTGGTCCAGGCGTTGTCGAGTTATGCGCTTATCAACACATTTTGCGATTCATCTATACTAATATTATAAAGAGGAAAGATTTGTATTTTTGTATTTTTGTATGTTTGTAATGAATAGGCTCCGAAACTACTGGACCGATTTCAAAAATTCTTTCACCTTTGGAAAGCTACATTATCCCCGAGTAACATAGGCTATATAATATCACGGTATATAGGTCTTATAGTTGCGGAGCAGTAACCGAAAATATTTCAAAAACGGGGGAAAAGTATCGTTTCTGAGGCCGTAAAAAAATCTTAAGTCCCCCCGTGCGAAGCCGGGACGGGCTGCTAGTTTTTATATATAAGAAAGAAGAAGAAGATACTCACGGCGGCTTCGCCCCCTTGGGTCCGACGGGCGGTTGCCCCTTCTTGTTCTTGGCGGAGCACACCGAGCACGAGTCGTCCGAGCAGCTGCTGCCGGAGGAGCCCGAGCCGGAGGACTGCTGCACACACACACACACACACACATCAACACATAGTCGGTGCGTTCCACTAAGCGCCCGCAACGCTCGTGACACCCTCTGTATCGTTCCACTTAACGCCCGTGGTCGTTGCGAGCGATGGCTCGACGTCATAGATGACGTCACTGTTCGCGACCACATCGCGCCCACTTCGCCCACAAAATATTGGTGGGTCAGAGTGGGCTTTCGTCGCTCACGATGTGCGTTCCACCTATAAACGTTCGCTTACAACGCCCGCGGTGTTTTCTCGTTAGTGGAACGGCAATTTCAGCGGTCGTGGTCGACGGCGTTGCGAGCGTTAAGTGGAACGTGCCCAGTATAAAACATAGACGCTCTCCGCTGTGTGTCCTTATGTATTCAACAGCTGCGTAATACAGACAGACGCGTTTAGAACAGTGTTCCTTAACCTTTTTAGAGCTCTTATGGCCTAACTAGGGTCACTGATTCCACCCCTCCTTCCAACGACGAGATTTTTTGTAATAGATCTTATGGACAAAGAAAAAAAATTATCAGTCATGCTAATGAGAATCCGGGACACAAAATTGCCTTGTTTTCCAATAATGGTGTTCACAAACTGCGCGCAAATTTCAGCTATATAATAGACTAGCTTCTGCCCGCGACTTCGTCCGCGTGGAACTCCTCCTTTTTTGCAGTCGGTTAAAAAGTAGCCTATGTCCTTTCTCAGGCTCCAGACTTTCTTTGTACCAAATTTCATTTAAATCGGTCCAGTAGTTTTGGCGTGAAAGCGTAATAGACAGACAGACAGAGTTACTTTCGCATTTATAATATTAGTAGGGAAGTAGGGATAATTATGGTGTCCGCTGGACTGGAGAGTGGAGACATACCTTCCTGGGCGGCGGCGAGGGCGGCCGGGGCGCTCCGGGGCGGGCTCGCGGGCGGCGCCCCCGCGGTGGGGAGCGGCGCCGCGCCGCGGCCGGGCTGCGTCTGCGCACACAGAGAATAATCTTATCATAAGGATATTACTTCTAAAAACAATAATACCTTGTTGTCAATAATGATTTGGATATGCAAAATATTTATAATAAAAGATAGAGAATACTTAGGAATTGCGTTTAATTCAATGGAGTACTTTAGTAAACACTATAATTCGCGTATTTTAATTTATTTTAGACTATTAGACTATTGTCAGCTCAGTCGTGCTACGATTATGGAAACTGTAAAGAATCCGAAACGTCAGCTAATAAAATAAAATAAAAATACGCGAGTTAAATCCGTTAATAGTTGTTTCATTCCAATGTGTAATAACCGCGAAGGCATCAGAAATTATTATTTTAGATGTTTATTGACGTTTCAAAAACTTTACAGTTCCTTGCATGACTGAACTGACTATAGCCTAACGCTAAATTACATTTAATTTTTTACCTGGGCGGGGTGCGTCGCGGACTGCGGCGGGGGCTCCGGCGCGGGGGCGGGGAGCGCGAGCGGCGCCCCAGCGGCGACCGCGACCGCCGCCCAACCGGTAGCGGAGACCTGTAAGAACAAAGTTATAATTATACTAGCTGTCCACCCCGGATTCGCACGTATCTTCTTTTTTTTATAGCTTATGTCACTCGGGAATAGTGTACCTTCCCAACAGTGAAAGAATTTTTCAAATCGGCCCAGTCGTCTTGGAGCCTATTCAATCCAAACAAACAAACCTTTCCTCTTTATAATATTAGTATAGATAGTTTCGACACTACAACTAAACGAAACTAAATGAATTTGAATTATATTTTTGATAATAATTTATTTATACTTTATTACGCAAAACTAACCAGAATTCAAGCCTAACTGACTACAAAACTCGGATTTAATGCCTTGAGGCATTCTCTACCAGTCAACCCTAGAACTATACAGAGAAAATACAGTTCGTAGGTGCAAACAACTAAGTATATGTATATAACATACTTAGATTACTTAGTTGTTATATTATTTTATTCACTGACGAATGTTTCGGATTCTTTACAGTTTCCATAATCGTAGCACGACTGAGCTGACAATAGTCTAACGCTGAAGTCTTTAGTTGTTTCATTCAAATAAGAATTTATGGCAACCCTAGGTTAATGGCAGAAGAGAGTAGTGTTGCTAGTGTAACACATGAAAATCTAAATATTTTATGTATAGCTGGCAACACTCACCGGGACCTGCGACCGAGGCCTATAGGGCTCCGGGAGCGGCGCGGCGACGGCGACCGAGACGCCTCCAGGTACATCTGCTTGTATCCGGTGTGGCGCCATCTGTACATACAAACAATCGTTACATATTAAATACTTTTGCAGTGCTAATCCTTACTAATCCTTACTAATATTATAAATGCGAAAGTAACTCTGTCTGTCTGTCTGTTACGCTTTCACGCTAAAACTACTGGACCGATTTAATTGAAATTTGGTACAAAGAAAGGCTGGAGCCTGTGAAAGGACATAGGCTACTTTTTAACCGACCGCAAAAAAGGAGGAGTTCCACGCGGACGAAGTCGCGGGCAGGAGCTAGTCTATTATAATTGGCATTCTTCAGACAGACATCGTGGAGGGCCAGATTGGAAGATACGAGAACTGAGTTTATTATTATTACGCCGTGGCGAAACCGCTAGTGTTCAATAAAAAATAGAATACATTTAAAGAAAAAATCATAATATGAGTATCATTGTTCACGTAAGTAATAATTGTGATAATTCTCCTTACGTAATATTGAACAGATCCTAATTGTTGGAATGAAACAACTATTAACGGATTTAACTCGCGTATTTTTATTTTATTTCCTGACGTTTCGGATTCTTTACAGTTTCCATAATCGTAGCACGACTGAGCTGACAATAGTCTAACGCTAAAGTGATTTATACAGTTATGCAAACTACCTTATATTTAAATAACAAATTTTGAAAAACTACCTTATCCTAACTGATTTTGCCTCTCCACCTAACGACGAGCTCGCGCGCTTGTCTACCAGCTGATTGTTACCGCGAAATACAAGAGCCCGCTGGTTAAAAACCTAGGAATTAGTGTACATACCTGTTAGGATCTTTCTCTTCCACCTGCAGCAGCTTCCTGTCCCAGCTGCCCGGGGAGGCCTGGCGAGCCCTCTTCATCACATTGTCTATCTCTTTCCGACGGCCGGCCGGGTTCGACGGGTCTGGAGGGAAAATACAACTTTATATCACTACATAGTATAAAACAAATAGCTCTCCGCTCTGTAATGGCAAATTATATTAAAAAGATAGTAATTTGATCAAAAACAATAAGTTTAAACTGTTAGAAGGGAGGTCATAAACATGATTGTCTGTCAAAGTAACTTTTTTAAATATTTTCCTGTATATTTTATTACTAGCTGTGCCCGCGACTTCGTCCGCGTGGAATTTAAGTACTGGGACATAAGTATGGATAATTAAAGATTTTTTTCTAAAATGAGTTACTCTTTATTACATAAGCTATCTGCCAGTGAAAGTCCCGTCTAAATCAGTCCAGCTGTTCTATAGATTAGCCGGAACACACAGATAGACAGACAAATAATATAAAAAATATAATATAGGTATGTATTTAATATTTCAAATGTAAATTATGAAATGTCTTTATAAACCACATTAACAGTTTTTCCTTCTGGGGCTAATATGAAAAGGTTATCCGCATTACTAACCCGCGAGCAAGCCACGTATAGTTGGCCGTGTGAAAAACAATTCGACCTGAGATCAACTCCAACAGCCTTTAGCGTCTGCCCCTGAGACTTGTTAATTGTCATAGCAAAGCAAACGGACACTGGAAATTGTGTCCGTTTGAATTGGAATGGGAAATTGTTGGGGATGATTGGTATTCGTGGTATGTATACAGTTTCACCTGCACTACATCCAGTAAGAATCTCAGCTTCGATTAAGTTTCTTTGTAAAGAAGTTACTCTAAGTCGGGTTCCATTGCACAATTTAGGCGGAGTAAGATTTCTCAATAGCGATGCGTTGTAAGCGTTTCGTCTGGGAATTTTTAAAATCAAAGCAAATACATACAATAATACATATATTTATTTCAATAAATCTACGTAGGCAATATTTTTAGATTATATCCGATATTTTTCAACCAATTCACAAAGCAAGTTCAGAGTCCGTATTTTCATATCCAAGTATAACATCAAAATCATCAACTAACCGAATCGCAAGACAAACAAAATTAAATAGTTTGAAACGTAGAGACACAACCAGTTTGTATACTTTTCAGAGAAAAAGCTATAGCGCGTTTTAATTGCCTTGAGGCGCCATCTAGTAGTATATTATGTAACTATAAAATCTCCTATAGAAAAATTACCTTTAAACTTTAAAAGACGATAGCTTTTTTATTTGACATCCGATTTCGATAAAACAAAGCCTATATGTTGCTCAGGGAAGAGCTTAATCTATTAGTGAAAGCCGCGTCAAAATCTGTTCAGTAGTTTTCAAGATTAGCGAATACATACAGACAGACAGACAGACAGACAGACAGAAAAGAAAATCTAAAAAATCATTTTTGTGTTCTGTTACTCTTTTATTATTGCCCACACCCATTTTTTGTTGCAAATTTCAATTGTACAGACACGCGGTTTCTACTGTTTTATTATATGTAAGATAAGATACACTGGCGGTCCCGGCAGACGTCATCCTGCCCGTTCGAAATTCAAATTAGGTAACTTTAGTTAGACAACGTTTGTATGGGAAAAGAAAAGGGCTGTTTTTAGGGTTTTCCCGGCAATTATTCGATTTTTTCTCGCCGTAAGAACCATACTTGGACTTCAACGAACATTTAAAAAAAAAATTGGCCAAATTAGCCCAGGCGTTGTCGAGTTATGCGCTTACCAACACATTTTGCGATTCATTTTTATATATAAGAAGATATATACCTTCTGATAATAACAAACTCAACAAAATAGAATTAATGAAATCTGTTCAGCCGTTCTAGTGTGATGCCGTGACCGGGGTATTGGGATTCATTATTATTAGTGTCCAACCGATACCGAAACCAACAGTTTCTTATAGTTAAACTCAACCATTTAAGAAACGCAATTATTTACCTAATTAATATTAGTTTTTTTCTTTAATTAGTTTTTAGAGCTTATTATCAATAGCTTCTGCCCGCGACTTCGTCCGCGCGGAACTCCTCCTTTTTTTGAAGTCGGTTAAAAAGTAGCCTATGTCCTTTCTCAGGCTCCAGACTTTCTTTGTACCAAATTTCATTTAAATCGGTCCAGTAGTTTTAGCGTGAAAGCGTAACAGACAGACAGACAGACAGACAGAGTTACTTTCGCATTTATAATATTAGTTAGGATTAGGATATATTAGTTAGGATTAGTATCAGCATTACACACAGGTGCAAGCGAGTCTGGGTCGCTTATCTATACTAATATAATAAAGAGGAAAGGTTTGTTTGTTTGTTTGTATTAAATAGGCACTAAAAGGGCTGGACTGAATTGAAAAATTCTTTCACTGTTGGGAAGCTACACTATTCCCGAGTGACATAGGCTATATTATATTTTGGAAAAATAAAAAAATAGGGATCAGTGCGTAGCTTGGGCGGACCGCTAGTATAGTATAAGTCCCACTCACCAGTTATCCTGGAGTGCTGCGGGTTCCTGTCCATGTGGAGTCTGTTCTTGGAGGCAGCCTCCGCGGCGCGAGACACCGACCCGTTGCGCCGGGAAGACATCCTGTGTACACGCACATATATTATATCATCACATAATATATAATATATATTATACTAGCTTCTAACTGCGACTTCATATGCACACAATGACTACTTTACACAATATCCCTACTACTATTATAAAGGCGAAAGTTTGTAAGTATGGATGTATGGATGTTTGTTACTCTTTCACGTAAAAACTACTGAATGGATTTGAATGAAACTTTACCACAATATAGCTTATACATCAGAATAACATATAGGCTATATTTTATAACGATACCCGTTTGAAGTTCAAATTGACTTTAGTTAGACAATGTTTGTATGGGAAAAGAAAAGGGCTGTTTTTAGGGTTTTTCCGGATCCTTGGATTTCAGCGAACATCAAAAAAAAAGAATTAGCCAAATTGGTCCAAGCGTTGTAGAGTTATGCGCTTACCAACACACTTTGCGATTCATTTTTATATATATATATAGATAGTGTAAAATACTAGCCTATACTAGCCTATATGTTATTCTGATGCTATATCATTGTAAAGTTTCATCAAAATCTATTTGGTAGTTTTTGTGTGAAAGAGTAACAAACATACATTCAGACGTCCAATCTTACAATTCTTTCGCATTAATATTAGTAAGGACCAACTGACCCAGTGAAGTTCGTAACACATTCTTTCTGAATTTACGCAGTGCCACCTGCCTCTCAACACAGTTCAGTAGCTTGTCTCTCATCACAGGTCAATACATTGTCTCTTATCACAGACCAGTACCTTGTCTCTCATCACAGGCCAGTAACTTGTCTCTCATCACAGACCAGTAGCTTGTCTCCCACCAATACAGTCCAATTGAATGTTTCTTATCAGTAGCTTGTCTCTAGGTATATATGTCGAATTATATTACATCTTTATCATTTTATATACATACTTAAAAAAGCCTTTTTCCTATAGGTTTCCCATAGTACGGCTACTAGTTCCTTATACATAGGTACCTACAATTCTTCCAAATCATTTACTTCATCACCAATTCTCATACTACAGTAAAAGCTCTTTATTTGCGGGGTAATACAGAATCCGTGAATACAGAATCCGTGAATATGGAATGGTAATTTATATGAGATTATAGGGGATACGTTCCTAGGTGACAAAATAAAAATAAAATATATATAAAAAATGAATTCAATTAAAATTTTTGAACATTTTAATTAATTATCTTAAGGCTTAGGAAATGGTTTGAAGAATTTTGTGTTTTCTCACACCTATTGTGGCGAAGGCGGCTTGTGGCAAACGCCAGGGCGGTGTCATTAACAACATACTTTAGGCTAACTTGTAATAAGATCTATTTTACTTTTATTAGTCCATTTGACAAGGATATTGGATTGGATACCTATTGGAATAATTCTATTATTATGTAGGTATGTACTTATTAGATCCATGAATTGGGTCGCACTTTTTTAGTCCGTGAATAGTGAAAACGCGAATAAGGAGCTTTTACTGTATATATATTTTTCTATTTAAAACATTGACATCTACTTAACTGCCTGTTATGTATTGCTGTTCTTTTATAAGTTTAAACTATCACTATTACGGAAACCCTAATTGGCTTCTACAAATATATGGACTGTATATTATAATTTTGAAATACATCCTTCATACCATAGCAGACTCTAATCACACTATATCTCTAAGTTAATGTATACTTCAAATTAATTACTGATTGTGTTTATTTTTTATCCCTTTTAGGCATTTATATGTGCTAATAACAGACCTGAACTGAATAAATATGATTGACATTAACAACATCCCAAGGCAAGGTTATGAATGTCATGTAGAGGAAGTAGGTAGACATTTAAAGATATTTTTAATACATGGTACCTATTTCTTACAGGTAAGTAAGTAGATTGTATATAAACAGAGTCTATGGTAACTGGATCAAACGGCATGTGAAATGTGTAAAATTCACCAACATGCCACTTCATCAACTTTGTATCACATCTTCACGTAAAATAATTACTTCAAATGCCCTAATTACCAACAAGAATTCTAAATATACACACAAAATGGCCGCTCGATGTATTGATCCACCTGCGGCAAATTAAAAAGCTCACCTTCAGCGCTCCGATCGCGGCCCGGGAGGAGCGAGGGCTCCAAACGCGCGCGACGCGAGGGGCGAAGCCCTGCCACGCGGCGGTCGCACGGCAGCCGGCGGCGCTGCAATACAACCGACATACTTATCAGACGACGCGACGTAGTCCGAAAACGATTGCCTCGCGGAAAAAGGCAGGAACGCGGCCCGATATAGCCCACGCGAGGCAAGCATGCAGCCTCCGGGCGCCCGCGGCGAGGCCTCACGGTTATGGCCAAACGCGTATCACCTTCCAGCAGACTCCTTTGTTTTCCTGAGGCTTCCTTGTAATCCAAGCTGTTGAACATCTAACATAATATATCCACCTTAATTAACCACAAAACAAAGTTACGAACCAGTAGTAATACAACACCAAAACTTTTCACTGAAGTTCAATGATATTCTTCGTAGAAACTCGGTAAATATCACACGGTAGCGGCACTCCTTTCACCATCTCCATCAGAGACGGCCATTTTGTTTTGAAATTGCGAATTGCGATTTCATTGACCTTTCTCTTGAAACGTTTTGATCAATCAATTATATTAATGTGATTTATGAATTTAAAATATATTTAAAAATATATCAATATAAAATGCATCATAACTCATTTAATTTCCAATTAAAATGAGATGTAAAGTTTGTAAATTAAAAAACATTACATTTGTTAAATGTTTCATTTTCTTAACTTAAAGAAATATACATAGAGTAACGAAACGCACACAAAGTAATGTTACCAATATAAAAAATATGTTTATACTATTTACTATTAAATAATCAATGAATATCCTATAAGAAAAGTAATTTTATAGTAATAACTGTAGGCTATGAAATAAATTTGTGACATTAAAAATAAGCCGTAAGTCAGTTATTTCATGCGAGTACAACTAGTAGTTCTTTATTAATATTTTTAGTAGAAATTAAATTATTGAGTACTGGCAACATGTATAATGTTGTCAACCCGGCTACAGGTCACCAAAAAATAGTGCAGTAACAACTTTTTTTCAAAAAGTAGGGTACTTACTTGCTTGCTTTTGTACTTTACGTCATCATTTCTTTTACGTTTACTAATATACATTGCATAAATTAAATTAGATATACAAATCGAAGATCATTTTTTCCATTGAATTAAGTATTGTTACAATAACCAGTATAAATTAAATAATAACTATTAAATATCAAGAAAAAAATACGAAAGGTTCCAGAAATTGCCTGTTTTCGAGGTAGGTGTGTTTTGTATATTTACTTAGTACTAACTTAAGAATATGTATATCAACTAGACAATCTCTATTATTGATCTACAGTCTCCTAAAATGTAAATTAAAATATCGCTTTAACTACATAAAGAGCCTTATTCACTATAATATAATACTTATCAGACCGTGCTGGGAATACCTAAGTATTTTCATTATTAAAAAAAAAACGAGTCCAAAATTAGAAGGTCGTTAAGGGGTTAAGGTTGACTAATGTCATAGCTAAAGTTTTTTTTCATAGAAAGCATTAAAATAGACAACACACGGTTATAATGAATAGGTACTTAACTACTTTTATTTTTACCAATTTCTAAAGAAACCCAATTCTGAAATTACCATGTTGACCTATTTTGGAAATTAGGACATAGACTGCGGCTTGTAAATGAATGCAGACATTGCAGACTTCAGGTCAAATAATGGCGTACACACATGAGCATTTAAATTTAACTGATCAGCTATTTTGGATGCAAAATTAATTATCTGGATTAATTATAAGGAAATGCCAGGATTTTCAACACCATATCGACGTTACCGGTTACTTATTAAATAGGTATTCAAAATTAATTTTAAATAATTATTATGTACTTACTTACTAATTGTCTAATCGAAATAAAACTTAGTTTTTTATTATGCTACTTTCTGCCCGCGACTTCGTCCGCTTGGAAATTAACGCGGTGCAAAGTGAAGAAACTTTGCACCCCCGTTACACGGTAAATTTTGAAATATCTTTTCTAGGTGCTCCCTTACGTTATAAAAGGAACCTCTGTGTATAATTTCAAGTTTCTATAACTTTTTACGCGTGATAAGGGTCATGACCTCTTTAACTTCTCTTGGTCACAGGATTCAACAGCGACCCAATTTACTGTACGTTTTCAATATCAATAAATTTAACATGATTTAACAAGAGTTTCAATGTAGGATGCTTTCAATTAGTATTTATGGCGACGTATATTATTGGGTGCGTTCCACTAAGCGCCCGCAACGCTCGTGACACCCTCTGTATCGTTCCACTTAACGCCCGTGGTCGTTGCGAGCGATGGCTCGACGTCATAGATGACGTCACTGTTCGCGACCACATCGCGCCCACTTCGCCCACAAAATATTGGTGGGTCAGAGTGGGCTTTCGTCGCTCACGATGTGCGTTCCACCTATAAACATTCGCTTACAACGCCCGCGGTGTTTTCTCGGTTACAGTTTCCATAATCGTAGCACGACTGAGCTATTGTCAGCTCAGTCGTGCTACGATTATGGAAACTGTAAAGAATCCGAAACGTCAGCTAATAAAATAAAATAAAAATACGCGAGTTAAATCCGTTAACAGTTGTTTCATTCCAATGAATACATTATTATATCAAATTATATTCACTCATATTGAAATCGTCGATACAGATTTAACAATACTTACAATATCAGCAAAATTACAATTTTATTATGCACATAATCCTACTACTATTATAAAGGCGAAAGTTTGTAAGTATGGATGTATGGATGTTTGTTACTCTTTCACGTAAAAACTACTGAATGGATTTGAATGAAACTTTACCACAATATATAGCTTATACATCAGAATAACACATAGGCTACAATTTTTGAGGTTTCTAATGTGAGGTCGTAAAAAACACATTTTTTGCGCTTACATTGCAAACGCTGACGGGATGAACCTAAAGTCCACGCGAACGAAGTCGCGGGCAAAAGCTAGTGTCAAGATAAAGATTTTGGAATGAACTATGAACGGATTTAATTATGTATTATTTATTCCATTTCTTCACACACACTGCTCTTTCGAAAGCTGGTAGAATCAATACTCTTACACCAATAAGGAGGTCAGCTTGCAAAATAATTATTTACATTGTTTTTTATTATAACTTCAGTGTTTATTTACGTTTGATAACGGCGTAAGAGCGTTCTTGTTTGCTCGGACAGGAGACATTGAGGTTAAAACAACGCACAAACACACTGTGTTTGTATATCTGCACTCGTCTTGTTGACTTTTTTATCGAAAAGTGTTATTGGAATGGCGGCTAAAATATTCAATAAATATAATTTTAATTTTATAAAATTTTATATTTGTTCAACTCAATATACCAATGTCAAATTCGTAACGCAGGCTTCGTCAATTAACATCTGTACTTCTATACTAATATAATAAAGAGGAAAAGTTTGTTTGTTTGTTTGTTTGGATTGAATAGGCCCCTAAACGACTGGACCGATTTGAAAAATTCTTTCACTGTTGGAAAGCTACACTATTCCCGAGTGACATAGGCTATAAAAAAAGGGATCCGGGAGAAGCCGGGGCGGTCAGCTTGTAATAATATAATAAAGAGGATCGGTTTGTTTGTTTGTATGTTTGGATTGAATAGGCTTGAAAACGACTGGACCGATTTGAAAAATTCTTTCACTGTTGGGAAGCTACACTATTCCCGAGTGACATAGGCTATAAAAAAAGGGACCCGCGCCAAGCCGGGCGGGCCGCTAGTATACTATATTTCAGAAGGAAATATGTATTTATTTTTAACTCACGGTTATTTAAATTTAGATGCTTCAAATATATTTATTGCAGTGGGACGTGCCAATTACGTCATATTGGCAGATTTCCCAATTAAGAGCGCCGTGGGATTGTTTTCGATGATTTTTCTATTTCTGGAAGAGGATAAGAAATGAAATAATTATACTTACTTATTTTTTTTTTTTTTTTCGAACTGAATACTGAAGCGCAGTTGGCCAGCTAATGGGCCTTCACTGCAAAACCGGACGGGTGGCGAGACTCCTGAAAGGAGACTCTTAAGCCTTTTGGGTTGGGTTTAGGGTTTTTATACTTAATGGATTTATTACTCGTATAGGGGCGGTTCAAGTACCTATTACTACTATTAATTAGGGGGGGGTCTAGATGGTGATTACGTTACGTCAGCAGTAATCTCTTAGTATTAGATCGTCTGTGTATCCCTTAAGGTTGCTATTTCACTTCATTCGCTCATAGATAAAGGAAGTAAAATTCGTGTTTATGGCCTCGAAAATGCATAGAGGTAGTATTTCATTAAGTAGTTCAGAAACATATCTAATTTATTTTTTAACCGACTTCAAAAAAGGAGGAGGTTATCAATTCGTCGGGATGTTTTTTTTTTTTTTATGTATGTTCACGAATTACTCGAAGACGGCTGGACCGATTTCCAAAATTTTTTTTTATTCGAAAGGGTATTTATTCTTTCAGATTCACCGTTTCACGTGCCATCAACAACTTTGAAAAATGAGTACATAATGTAAGTAAGTAATTATACACATATTCATAACACTTAGTTTAAGTTCTTATCTATAATAATATATTAATATCTATACTTAAGTACTTACTCTAAAAGTAATATTATTTATAAGTAAAAATAAAACAATATAGGTACCAATATATTAGATTTTACTAAATACCTACACGTGATCCTCTTTCATTTGATACCTCACTCGGGTATATTTGTAGACATTGCCCCCCCTCTCTTGTAACCCCAAAATTCCAAAATTTGGTTTTAGAATGACGTCACACAGTTAACCATGCATTGTCATCCAAACTGAACGTGTACAACATTTCAGCTCAATCGGTTAAAGATATCTGCAGATAATAATTTCTGATGCCTTCGCGGTTATTACACATTGGAATGAAACAACTGTTAACGGATTTAACTCTCATATTTTTATTTTATTTTATTAGCTGACGTTTCGGATTCTTTACAGTTTCCACAATCGTAGCACGACTGAGTTGACAATAGTCTAACGCTAAAGTCAGCTAATAAAATAAAATAAAAATACGCGAGTTAAATCCGTTAACAGTTATTTCATTCCAACGGCAGTTGTAAGATTTCACTCGCACATTACATTGGAAGTTAAATAAATGCTTTAAAATTAGAACGTGACGCATATGTGCGTCATAGTTTTTTTATGATGACCTTGTGACGCAATTTACGTCCGCTTATCAAAATAGATTACTACTCTAGTTTGGTCGCTATGAGAAGTATGGAATAAGGATTATAAATTATAATAGATCTATGTTTATTCTTATGTTTGAGCTATTTCACTATATAGTATAAAACAAAGTCGCTGTAGCTGTCTGTCCGTCCCTATGTATGCTTTAACCTTTAACTACGCAACGGATTTTGATAGATTAGATTAGATTAGATTCATTTATTTCTCAAATTCATACAATATAATTACACTATTATGTCAAATTCTCATATTGAGATCGTCAGAACAAAAATAAAAATAAAGAAATAAATAATATGAACAAATTAGATACATTAAGCATAACATTATAAAAAATACATTATTATGTCAAAAAATATTCACTCATATTGAGATCATCAAAACAGATTTAACAATAGGTACTTACAATATCAGCAAAATTACAATTTTATTTATTTTATTATGCATATAATGTCAAATACTTGGGTAAATTAATCATAACTGATATGGAAGGTTTATAGCACCCGTGGCAAACAAATATCTGTAGTATGGGAGCCCCCTTAAACTTTAATTTTATTTTGTTTTTTCTTATTTGTGAAAATATCAACTGGCTAACTGAATGACGAATAGTCAGACGGACGAACGGAGTCTCAGTGATAGGGTCCCGTTTTACCCTTTGGGTGGAATAATAACCCATTCATTTATTTTGTAGTCGGGTAAAGAATACACCATACTCTTTACTCAATCATTTATATGCATTCTATAAATGTTAATCGCTGCTTCTCTAGAATAGTGTCACAACTAGTAATAATTTGTTACTCCATTTAAGATTGTAAACCGTCACATATAAAATTCAATTCAAAATGGTGACGCATTTCGAGTTGTGACAGTATTCTAGAAAAGCAGCGATTATATATTTAAATAGTATTGCTACCTATACCCTGTTGGGCAAAACCAATTATTTAGGCACTACTTACTTAAACATATACATATTCAATATTAACTACAATCTATCAATCGAAATTCGATTAATATTTTTGTTCAATACCATTAGTTTTTAATTATAATGATATTTTTGTATCTTAGACCCCCAGTGAGATTCGAACCCACGCTTATGCCTTTACTAGCGGCAGCGTGCTAACCATTACACTACGGGAATCGACTCCCATAAGATTGAGATGAAGAATGAGATTAAGAGGGGTCTAAGATTTTTTCTACTCTTGTCTTTGTACAAAAATATCATTATAACATATACATATTATTATAAAATTTCTCTTAACTGCTAGATAAATTAATTAACAAAGTTTTTTAATTAAAAACAACGTAATCAGTCGTTGACCTGTGTTTACAGAATTTCAATTAACTATTATCATTATTAAAAAGCTACACAATAATTAATTAACGAATTATATTTAAGTAATATATTATTGAAATATTTTTCTGATATTTACAAACAATGTAAATATTATTATTAATTAATAAAAACGAATCTGAAGGTTGTGGATACATTTCATAAGTGTCAACGATCTTTCTACCCCTTTGGGACTGTGGCGTGAGTATATGTATGTATCGAGTGTGAAGGAAGCAAGAGAGATGTGTCGGGATCGTGGCGAGTGGAGAGCGGTCTCTGGCTGCCCCTGTGGGACTGTGGCGTGAGTATATGTATGTATCGAGTGTGAAGGAAGCAAGAGAGGTGTGTCAGGATCGTGGCGAGTGGAGAGCGGTCTCTGGCTGCCCCTGTGGGACTGTGGCGTGAGTATATGTATGTATCGAGTGTAAAGGAAGCAAGAGAGGTGTGTCGGGATCGTGGCGAGTGGAGAGTGGTCTCTGGCTGCCCCTGTCGGACTGGCGTGAGTATATGTATGTATCGAGTGTGAAGGAAGCAAGAGAGGTGTGTCAGGATCGTGGCGAGTGGAGAGCGGTCTCTGGCTGCCC
This sequence comes from Polylopha cassiicola, assembly GCA_038024825.1. Classification (NCBI taxonomy): domain Eukaryota; kingdom Metazoa; phylum Arthropoda; class Insecta; order Lepidoptera; family Tortricidae; genus Polylopha; species Polylopha cassiicola. Next base: position 1,995,705 of record CP149065.1, read on the forward strand.
CTGTGGGACTGTGGCGTGAGTATATGTGTGTATCGAGTGTGAAGGAAGCAAGAGAGGTGTGTCGGGATCGTGGCGAGTGGAGAGCGGTCTCTGGCTGCCCCTGTGGGACTGCGGCGTGAGTATATGTATGTATCGAGTGTGAAGGAAGCAAGAGAGGTGTGTCGGGATCGTGGCGAATGGAGAGCGGTCTCTGGCTGCCCCTGTGGGACTGTGGCGTGAGTATATGTATGTACCGAGTGTGAAGGAAGCAAGAGAGGTGTGTCAGGATCGTGGCGAGTGGAGAGCGGTCTCTGGCTGCCCCTGTGGGTCTGTGGAGTGAGTATATATATGTATTGAATGAAGGAAGCAAGAGAGGTGTGTCAGGATCGTGGCGAGTGGAGAGCGGTCTCTGGCTGCCCCTGTGGGACTGTGGCGTGAGTATATGTGTGTATCGAGTGTGAAGGAAGCAAGAGAGGTGTGTCGGGATCGTGGCGAGTGGAGAGCGGTCTCTGGCTGCCCCTGTGGGACTGCGGCGTGAGTATATGTATGTATCGAGTGTGAAGGAAGCAAGAGAGGTGTGTCGGGATCGTGGCGAATGGAGAGCGGTCTCTGGCTGCCCCTGTGGGACTGTGGCGTGAGTATATGTATGTACCGAGTGTGAAGGAAGCAAGAGAGGTGTGTCAGGATCGTGGCGAGTGGAGAGCGGTCTCTGGCTGCCCCTGTGGGTCTGTGGAGTGAGTATATATATGTATTGAATGAAGGAAGCAAGAGAGGTGTGTCAGGATCGTGGCGAGTGGAGAGCGGTCTCTGGCTGCCCCTGTGGGACTGTGGCGTGAGTATATGTATGTATCGAATGTGAAGGAAGCAAGAGAGGTGTGTCGGGATCGTGGCGAGTAGGGATCGTGCCGAGTGAAGAACCGTCTCTGGCTGCCCCTGTGGGTCTGTGGAGTGAGTATATGTATGTATTGAATGAAGGAAGCAAGAGAGGTGTGTCGGGATCGTGGCGAGTGGAGAGCGGTCTCTGGCTGCCCCTGTGGGACTGTGGCGTGAGTAGGTATGTATTGAATGAAGGAAGCAAGAGATGTGTCAAAATCGTGGAAAATGGGAGTCACAAAAAAAAATAGAACATATTAATATGTGTTGTAAAGCTATTAAAATTTAGCAAACAACCGGAACTCGTTATTAGCATATTTATATAACGGGACCCCGAAAAATTAATTAGTTTTGCCTTTCCAAATAAAAATCTGGTTTTTCAATGACGTTTAAAAAATTAAAACGAGCGTCGTAAATAATGTAATAATGGTCGGATTGGTCTGGTTTCGGTCACGCTGTTGTCATGTAGATGTGTCGTGATACCTCTTACTGGAGACCAGATTAACAATAATAATATTATATCATATGTTATATAATAATTCCCTTATTTCATTTTATTTTTAAACTTTCGGATTCTTTACAGTTTCCATAATCGTAGCACGACTGAGATGACAATAAAGCGAAGCTAAAGCGTTAGACTATTGTCAGCTCAGTCGTGCTACGATCATGGAAACGTCAGCTAATAGAATAAAATAAAAATACGCGAGTTAAATCCGTTAACAGTTGTTTCATTCCAATGAACAATATTATTGTAATAATTTCTGATGCCTTCGCGGTTCTTAGACATTGGATTACATTAGCGTTAGACTATTGTCAGGTCAGTGGTGCTACGATTATGGAAAGTGCAAAGAATCCGAAACGTCAGCCAATAAAATAAAATACGTGAGTTAAATCCGTTATAGTTGTTAATAAGCGGTCCCCCCGACGTGATGTTTTCTTTGTAGAAATATTAATAATTAGGTAACTAATATTAACTTTTTATTATTATTACACTTTTTAGAGGGCTTTGAGGTTTTTATGTTGGGGGTTTGTTAATTTTTTTTAAATTTATCTGTGTCAAAACGTATTCGAAGACAAAGTCGCGAGCCAAAGCTAGTCTATACTCATATAATAAAGAGGAAAGGTTTATTTGTTTGTTTGGATTGGATAGGCTTCGAAACGACTGGACTAACTTGAAAAATTCTTTCACTGTTGAGAAGCTACACTATTCCCGAGTGACATCCTAACTAATATTATAAATGCGAAAGTAACTCTGTCTGTCTGTCTGTCTGTTACGCTTTCACGCCAAAACTACTGGACCGATTGAAATGAAATTTGGCACAAATAAAGTCTGGACCCTGAGAAAGGACATAGGCTACTTTTTAACCGACTGCAAAAAAGGAGGAGTTCCACGCGGACGAAGTCGCGGGTGGCCACTAGTAGGCTATAAAAAAGGATCCGTGCGAAGCCGGGGCGGACAGCTAGTCTAGTATATAAAGAGCACATTCCTTAAGTGATCCAACATGTCAAACGATTTGTCTTTGGCATAGTTTGGCGACCGATTCCCGGATTACTCGGCGGACTTGTTTGTAGATTTGTTGGCATCGTTATTGAGTCTTATTTTAGAAGGAGGAGTGGCCCGAGTGGGTTGGAAGTAGGACCACATAATACATATAAACCATCCCTACTAATATTATAAATGCGAAAGTAACTCTGTCTGTCTGTCTGTTACGCTTTCACGCTAAGACTACTGGACCGATTTAAATGAAATTTGGTACAAAGATAGTCTGGAGCCTAAGAAAGGACATAGGCTACTTTTTAATCGACTGCAAAAAAGGAGGAGTTCCACGCGGACGAAGTCGCGGGCAGAAGCTAGTTTTCTATAATTATTAATATTATAAACGCGAATGTTATAGATCCTGCCACGTCTTCTTAGACTACCGTAAAAAGGTTACGTAAGAACAAAGAAGAATTATTTAATTTGTTGCAGTTGATAGGAAGTTATGCGTGTACCTACATAGTAATATGCATTTTAGTGATACATTTTTATTTATATACTTTTTGTCCGCTAATTTTATATCTCTTATATATAAAAATGAATCGCAAAATGTGTTGGTAAGCGCATAACTCGACAACGCCTGGACCAATTTAGCCAATTTTATTTTTAAATGTTCGTTGAAGTCCAAGGATGGTTCTTACGGCGAGAAAAAATCGAATAATTGCCGGGAAAACCCTAAAAACAGCCCTTTTCTTTTCCCATACAAACGTTGTCTAACTAAAGTTACCTAATTTGAATTTCGAACGGGCAGGATGACGTCTGCCGGGACCGCTAGTTATAAATATATTTACAGCATGCTAATTATTTTAAGCGGTTTACCTTTTGAAAATCCCATGAATACAATGCCTTTTATTCTCACGTACATAATAATATGTTACGTAACAAGCAAATAAAAACATTATTATAAAACTGAAAAATTCGAACGTAAATAATTTCTGATGACTTCGCGGTTATTACAAATAACATTAACAATGCTTAAGACTGTTTTAAGGTAAAATAATATTTACTTCTTACCTAAATTATATACTTACTTTGTTTCTTGTAAAAAAATGGCAATTCTAATTTACAGAGTGTAAGGTTTCGCTCTATTTTTTATTAAGTAACACAAAATCCTAATAATTTCTGATGCCTTTGCGGTTATTATACATTGGAATGAAACAACTATAGACGGATTTAACTCGTGTATTTTATTTTATTGGCAGTTTCGGAGCCTTTACAGATTCCATAATCGTAGCACGGCTGAGCTGACAATAGTCTTATGCTAAAATTATTAATACAGAACAACTACCTTATTTACTAAATTACAAAATTTAAGTACTACCTACCCTTCTAAAACATAAAATACTAGCTGTCCGCCCCGGCTTCGCACGTATCCCTTTTTTATAGCCTATGTCATTAGGGAATAGTGTAGCTTCCCAACAGTGAAAGATTTTTTGAAATAGGTCCAGCCGTTCTGGAGCCTATTCAATCCAAACAAACAAACCTTTCCTCTTTATTATATTAGTATAGAAAATACGCGAGTTTAATCCGTCTACATATAGTTGTTTCATTCCAAGTGATTAAAACAGTTATGCAAACCTTATTTACCAACTTACTAAATTAAAAAAATAATCTCTTGGACTTTGGAATGAAACAACTTTAACGGATTTAACTCGCGTATTTTATTTTTATTGGCTGACGTTTCCTATTAGGTTAAAATTTAGTATTTTACAATACAATTAAATGTATTGTAAAATACTAAATTTTTGCGTAAAATGTAACAGATACGTATATTTTATAATTTAGAACAGGGTAGTTACCTACTTAAATATTGTAATTTAATAAATAAAGTAGTTTGCATAGCTGTATTAATCACTTCAGCATAAGCCTTTTGACAGCTCAGTCGTGCTATGATTATGGAATCTGTAAAGGCTCCGAAACTGCCAATAAAATAAAATACGTGATAATTTCTGATGCTTTCGCGGTTATTACACATTGGAATAAAACAACTGTACACGGATTTAACTCGCGTATTTTATTTTATTGGCTGACGTACGTATAAGAAGCCTTTACAGTATACTTTATAAAGCACTAGTGGTCCCGGCAGACTTCGTCCCGCCCGGCAAAGAAGCAATTAATCAATCGATTTGACAGCTGTCATTGTTGCGTTTTGTTATAGGTACTATTTTTAACAAATGAGCTAAATATTTTTTTTTTACTGGATCGGGATGAAAAGTATCCTTTGTCCTTTTCCTGACCCTAAGCTACCTCCCCGCCAATTTTCAGCCAAATCAGTTCAGCCGTTCTCGAGTTATAAACGGGGTAACTAACACAACTTTCTTTTATATATATAGATAGATTAGCCTTTTGTCGGGTCAGCCGTGCTACGATTATGGAATCTGTAAAGGCTCCGAAATGTCAGCCAATAAAATAAAATACGTGAGTTAAATCCGTCTAAAGTTGTTTCATTGTAATAATATATGTAACTAGCTTATGCCCGCGACTTCGTCCGCGTGGAACTCCACCTTTTATGCAGTCGGTTAAAAAGTAGCCTATGTTCTTTCTCAGGGTCCAGACTTTCTTTCTACCAAATTTCATTTAAATCGGTCCAGTAGTTTTAGCGTGAAAGACAGACAGATAGTCAGACAGAGTTACTTTCGCATTTATAATATTAGTAGGGATAACCGCGAAGGCATCAGAAATTATTAATCTTTTGGACTCTTTACCAACATAACGAAACAAAATAATCTATGAATTAAAATGATCATGCGCCGGCGCCGTGGGCGGCACGCAGAGACAATAATACATTTTAAAACTGGTATGTGTTTGTCTGTGACGTGTATCGTATGATTTCGCATGTGTATAATGGGTTTATTGTACTCTTATTGTCACCTTTATATCATATACCTATATATTTCACGTGTGTTTAAAGAACATTGAATAATTCTAATAATTTCTGATGCTTTTGCGGTTATTACGCACTGGCTGTGTCCGCGACTTCGTCCGCGTGGAATACTTATTTTCCCCGTTTTTTTTTACACATATTTAACTGTTTCTTCGCTCCTATTGGTCGCAGCGTGATGTTGAATGCCTAAAGCCTTCCTCGATAAATGGTCTATCCAACAAAAAAGAATTTTTGAATTCGAACCAGTAGTTCCTGAGATTAGCGCGTTCAAACAAACAAACTCTTCAGCTTTATAATATTAGTATACATATAGATACCTTTATTTTTCACGTGCGTTTAAAAACAACGTATATTCCTTATAATTTCTGATGCCGTCGCGGTTATAAAACACTGTAATGAAACAACTAAGTATAACTAAACGGATTTAACTCGCGTTTTTTTATTTTATTAAAGTTTTCCAAACGTCGCCAATAAATTACAATACGCGAGTTAAATCCGTTTATAGTTTTCATTCCAACTACTACTTATTGTTCATTGCGTATTGTCATGATTAAAAAAAAACATGATGATTGCATGATCCGGTCATGTATAAAGTATATACAATGATGTTAATTAAGTTTTGATATATTTCAACACCAAATCATTAAAATCATATTGACCCCGACCTATCATTTTATTGTGAAATGATACCTATTTATAGATCTCTGCAATCTACTTTATTTATAAATAAATTAATTCAGTACATAATAATTTCTGATGCCTTCGCGGTTATTATACATTGGAATGAAACGACAAACGACTGAGCTGACAATCTATACTAATATTATAAAGCTGAAGAGTTTGTTTGTTTGTTTGTTTGAACGCACTAATCTCAGGAACTACTGGTTCCAATTTAAAAAATCTTTTTTTGTTGGTCTATACCATTTACCGAGGAAGGCTTTAGGCTATATAACATCACGCTGCGACCAATAGGAGCGAAGAAACAGTGGAATATGTGAAAAAAAACGGGGAAAATAACTATTCCACGCGTATGAAGTCGCGGGCACAGCTAGTAACCTTATACTAAAGCTTAAGACTTTAGCATAAGACTATTGTCAGCTCAGTCGTGCTACGATTATGGAATCTGTGAATATCCGAAACGTCAGCCAATAAAATAAAATACGCGAGTTAAATCCGTTTAAAGTTGTTTCATTCTAATGTATAATAACCGTGAAAACATCAGAAATTATTATGAGGAAAGGTTTTTTTTATTTGCATTGAATAAGCTCTAACACGACTGAACCGATTTGAATAATTCTTTCACTGTTGGAAAGCTACTGTAATGGTTTTTCCCTAGCCCTATATAAATAACTACCTATAACTAACTATATCAAATACCTAAAGGTATTTCTATACATACCTAGTTAATCAAATTGGCCGAAATTAATGCGATCGTCTATTAACTATGTAGGACCCAATACGTTGTGTTTTATGACGCAAATACAAATATTATCAAGTAAAACAAAAGATATAAAATAAAATAAATCAAACACTCACGTGCCCGAGGAGAAGTCTTCTTAGCTGTTGAGAATAAAATTAATTAAACTAAAAAATATAATACTTAATTAATATGTCCTGATTATACCTCCTCGTCCTGCATTAAAAAGGAATAAATACAACGACGAATCTGAAAGCCCGAGCACAAAGGGACCTGTTTGATATATAGACATTCAGTCTTTAAATGGGGAAACCTAATTCGATTGGATTAAAAATATATGTAGGCCTCCCAACACTCCTTATAGCCTATGCCATGATATTTAATCGTAATTAGCACTCGCCCGATTAAAATATCCCATCAAATCCATCTACTTTTTTATCGCCCTGTTTTCTATTATTTTCTTTTATAAAGTTTCATTCAAACCTTCTCTTCATACTGATCACTTAAATATGTGATATCTTTTGAATTAACAAATGACATGATGTCCTTTTTTATATATATAGTATTGATGCTTTACGAAGTGTGTGAGGCTTCGTGCAGCGTTATTTCCTTTTTTTTTATGTATGTAATTTCTTTATGGTTCCTTAGAACTTCTTTATATTTTGTAATATTAAAGTTGAGACAGCAGACGGACGGTATAGCAGACGGACGGTATTCCGTATTAATTATCATCAGTCAAAGATATATTTTACAAAATGGAAACTATTATTTGTGAATAATAGTTTTCATAATATGAAACAATCGTTCAGCCTTCGTCGAAATCAATCACTCAGTAATATACACGGAACAAGCCGCAGCACATGAAATAAAGATGATCGGTTGTGTGTGTGTGTTCTTTCCGTTGTTGGGTTTTTAGGTAGAAATATAGAGATTTGGAAAGATTGTAGCGACGAGTTGATCTCTTTTTCTCACACACCGCAGATTGGTCCGGATACATTCATGAACAATATAATTCCATAAGGTTGTGATTAATGATAATTATTTTTTAAATATAAATATTTGAAGACACATCAAATGTGCATTTTCAGAGTATATTTCAAAAACTGAAATTCATTTCACTGAAGAAATGGTTCAGGTGATAATTAATACTATATAGAATTTTCACACACACTAGGACATCGTTCTATTGTGAACGACCTCCAAAACCGATTGCAGATGAAATTTGTTTCTTAGGTTAAAATCCATTATTTTAAATCATAGATCCTAAAACATACATCGTCATCATCATGACTTCAAACAAGATAAATCTTATAAGTGGTTCAGTAGTTCTTGCAGTCAAATTACATACAAAGAGAAATCTTTTAGAACGGTTCAGTAGTTATTTCAGTCGGATTATGTCTTTTATTAAACATAAAACTTTATACAGTAGCTTTAGAGCTTGCATCAAATTTACAATATAACACAAATGTCATACAAGTGATCGAAACTTGTATTAAACATCATAGAATCACAAGTGATCGAAACTTGTATTCTTATTTAGTCACAATTTATATACATCAATGTCATTTGTCTCTTCCATACTCTCAAATAATTCATACATCTCACAAATCTCACAACCATTTATTTACCTACCTACTAATTTTCTAACCTAGCTAAAGTCTACCCAAAATTAAAATCACTCGTGCAAACTGCGAACTCCTGAAATATAATTGAATCCAGACAAGAACTAGGTAAACCATTAAAACAGCACAACGGAGTCGAAAACAAAGGAACCAAACATACCCTCGATGATCTGCGTCACTCTTAGATAAAGAAATAAAATTACTTGAAATAATATTATCTTAAACTAACACTTAAAGTTAATAAAGTTAAACTTTCTTATTTTATCTTACACTCGCGACGAAAACGCGGCCCCAACTCTAATTATATTTCACTATTACTAAACTTAATTAATACCTAAGCAAGTAGGTCAGTACAACCCTTATTATATGCGCACGCGTTGTGGCTTTAGTATAGCTAAATCTCGACTGCCTCGACTATGGTAAATATTCCCTACCATATCCCCAAACCTTGCACCCCTCACTCCTCAGGTCTCAAATCCACGAAACGTTCCCAGGTAATAAATTATACACTTATTTTTAAATAATCATCTCATAGAACGCAAAACTTTAAGGTTCAAGTGTCAAAACGTTTCTTTATGATATTTGACTCGCATAACATTTGTACTAAAGTGGTTCGTATTTTTTTTGTAAGAACTAATAAATTAACCACTTCACAAGTGTTTTTGTATTTACAAAAAACAAAGTATTTACTATGTTAAATATTAAAATATATAGGTACATAAACAACATTCGTTACACTACACTATTCCCGAGTGACATAGGCTATATTATATCACTACATAGTATAAAACAAAGTCACTTTTTCTGTCGCTATATCCCTATGTACGCTTAAATCTTTAAAACTACGCAATGGATTTTAATGTGGTTTATTTTAATAGATAGAGTGATTCAAGAGGAAGGTTTATAGCACCCGTGTGAAGCCGCGGCGGGTCGCTAGTTTTGAAATAAATTAGGGATCCGTGCGAAGCCGTGGCGGACAGCTAGTCTCTTCTTCTTCTTCTTCTTATCTTATCTTTCTTATATATAAAAATGAATCGCAAAATGTGTTGATAAGCGCATAACTCGACAACGGCTGGACCAATTTGGCCAATTTTTTTTTTAAATGTTCGTTGAAGTCCAAGGATGGTTCTTACGGCGAGAAAAAAATCGAATAATTGCCGGGAAAACCCTAAAAACAGCCCTTTTCTTTTCCCATACAAACGTTGTCTAACTAAAGTTACCTAATTTGAATTTCGAACGGGCAGGATGACGTCTGCCGGGACCGCTAGTAGTGGTATAAATACGAATTGTATTTGGAATTGTCTCACTGACAATTGTCGCGTTGTCGCGTGACATGTGACCCTATTATCAAGTGACACGATGTTTACCGTATTCACATTTAATTAACCTTTCTTAGATAATAAGATCAGATTTAAACTAGCTTATTATTATTGTGATGCTAAAAATAATATCACGGTGTATACGTGTGGTTGTATCTATACTAATATTATAAAGCTGAAGAGTTTGTTTGTTTGTTTGAACGCGCTAATCTCAGGAACTACTGGTTAGAATTCAAAAATTCATTTTTTGTTGGATAGACCATTTACCGAGGAAGGCTTTAGGCTATATAACATCACGCTGCGACCAATAGGAGCGAAGAAACAGTGGAAAATGTGTAAAAAACGGGGAAAATATGAAGCCTTATGAAGAATTACTATTCATTAAGTGACAGTTAGAAGACTTTGACAGATCTTTGACGAAACAATCGGACGGGCAGGACGACGTCTGCCGGGGCCGCTAGCGGCTAGTCCCTACTATCCCTACTAATATTATAAATGCGAAAGTAACTCTGTCTGTCTGTCTGTTACGCTTTCACGCTAAAACTACTGGACCGATTTAAATGAAATTCGGTACAAAAAAAGTCTGGAGCTACGATTATGGAATCTGTAAACGTTTCGAAACTTCAGCCAACAAAATAAAATACGCAAGTTAAATCCGGTTAAAGTTGTTTCATTCCTATCTATACTAATATTATAAAGAGGAAAACTTTGTTTGGTTGTAATGAATCAAAAACAATTGGACCGTTTTTTAAAATCTTTCACCATGCGAAAGCTACATTATATACGAGTAACATAGGCTATAGAATATTTTGAAAAAAAAAGGGATCCGTGCGAAGCCGGGGCGAACCGCTAGTGTATAATAACCGCGAAGGCATCAGAAATTATTAAGCGCTTCTAAAGTTCGGGAGTGGGGGATAGTGACGTCACTTTATGGTACAACAGCCCCCAATACATTAAAAGTTAAGTCGTTATCCTTATTCCAATATAAATAAAGACTATTATAATCTATTTACGTTAGATGCGCGTAAGCAACACGTGTTATGACGTCACTACCTATTACATTCCAGAAATATATTAAAACGCAATACTCTTGTATGTAATTTAAAACTATTCATTGAGACCATACAAGTCATACAAATGAGATGACAGTCATACAATTGTGATTTTTATCACTATATGCACCTCCCATACAAACATCGAATTTTTTAGGCCGTTTTTATAGATAACTAGCTTCTGCCCGCGACTTCGTCTGCGCAGAATTAGTATTTTACATGATATGTAGGTATGTAGTTTATGCAACATATGCCATTTTTTTAAGTCACTTGACACTTAATTTACACGTTATTTTTATAAATTACTAGCTGTACCCGCGACTTCGTCCGCGTAAAATAGTTATTTTCCCCGTTTTTTTACACATTTTCCACTGTTTCTTCGCTCCTATTGGCCGTAGCGTGATGTTATATAGCCGAAAGCCTTCCTCGATAAATGGTCTATCTAACAAAAAAAGATTTTTTCAATTCGGACAATTAGTTCCTGAGATTAGCGCGTTCAAACAAACAAACAAACTCTTCGGCTTTATAATATTAGTATAGATATGTTACCTATTGTGACGTGTAAGCTATGTTATTGCAAAGTTTCATCAAAATTTATTCAGTAGTTTTTGCGTGAAAGAGTACCAAAAATACGTCTATACGTTTATTTTATTATTACAAACTGTAAAAACTCGACAGTTTGTAAGAATGTCTGGATGATTTTGATGAAACTTTACATATATGGGATCAATAAACTTTTCGAAACATAAGTATTTCCTTCCTTCGCCCTTCAGGCAATCCGTCTCTGGAATTCTCTCCCTCTATCTATCAGGCAGGCACCGAGTAAGCTAGTATTCAAGCGTTTGTTACGTAAGCACTTTCTTGAACATTAGTTTTCATCATCCGTCATTGTGGTTATTTATGTATTTTTGTGTATCTATATATATATTTTTAAGTATATAAATTTATGTAGTGTAATATCTTTCTATTTTATATCGTATTTATCATATTATGTGTATTATTTATTTGCGCCTACACATGCTCTCTGTTCATTTCAAAGGTTCACTGGTAGAGAATGCCGTATGGCATTAAGTTCGCCTTTTGTACATAATTTAGTTTTTTTGTGCAATAAAGAATAAAAAAATAAGTATTTAGAATAACACACTATAGTTAAATTCTTTTTATAGTTGTTTCATTCCAATTAAATATTATTATAGGTATATACTTAATTTGTATATATTATGTGGGTAATATGTTAATTCTGACCCGTAAGTTGAAACTTTGCTTATCTTTTATATATTATCTCTCATTTTTTATTTATACATGATATGTAAGCATGTATAGCGTGAGAAGGAAGCGAGAGAAGCGTGCCGGGATCGTGGCGAGTGGAGAGCGGTCTCTGGCTGCCCCTGTGGGACTGTGGCGTGAGTATATGTATGTATCGAGTGTGAAGGAAGCAAGAGAGGTGTGTCAGGATCGTGGCGAGTGGAGAGCGGTCTCTGGCCGCCCCTGTGGGACTGCGGCGTGAGTATATGTATGTATCGAGTGTGAAGGAAGCAAGAGAGGGGTGTCAGGATCGTGGCGAGTGGAGAGCGGTCTCTGGCTGCCCTGTGGGACTGCGGCGTGAGTATATGTATGTATCGAGTGTGAAGGAAGCAAGAGAGGTGTGTCGGGATCGTGGCGAGTGGAGAGCGGTCTCTGGCTGCCCCTGTGGGACTGTGGCGTGAGTATATGTATGTATCGAGTGTGAAGGAAGCAAGAGAGGTGTGTCGGGATCGTGGCGAGTGGAGAGCGGTCTCTGGCTGCCCCTGTGGGACTGTGGCGTGAGTATATGTATGTATCGAGTGTGAAGGAAGCAAGAGAGGTGTGTCGGGATCGTGGCGAGTGGAGAGCGGTCTCTGGCTGCCCCTGTGGAACTGTGGCGTGAGTATATGTATGTATCGAGTGTGAAGGAAGCAAGAGAGGTGTGTCGGGATCGTGGCGAGTGGAGAGCGGTCTCTGGCTGCCCCTGTGGGACTGTGGCGTGAGTATATGTATGTATCGAGTGTGAAGGAAGCAAGAGAGGTGTGTCAGGATCGTGGCGAGTGGAGAGCGGTCTCTGGCTGCCCCTGTGGGACTGTGGCGTGAGTATATGTATGTATCGAGTGTGAAGGAAGCAAGAGAGGTGTGTCGGGATCGTGGCGAGTGGAGAGCGGTCTCTGGCTGCCCCTGTGGGACTGTGGCGTGAGTATATGTATGTATCGAGTGTGAAGGAAGCAAGAGAGGTGTGTCGGGATCGTGGCGAGTGGAGAGCGGTCTCTGGCTGCCCCTGTGGGACTGTGGCGTGAGTATATGTATGTATCGAGTGTAAAGGAAGCAAGAGAGGTGTGTCGGGATCGTGGCGAGTGGAGAGCGGTCTCTGGCTGCCCCTGTGGGACTGTGGCGTGAGTATATGTATGTATTGAGTTTGAAGGAAGCAAGAGAAGTGATCAGAGTTCTTGGTCCCATTTCAGCCTACGAGTATATTTGACGAGATATTATATATTTTATATACGAAAATAATACAAGGCGAAGTTCTTACATTGACCCTATTCCGGTTTGTCTGATATTACTTTTCGATTACAGCGCCCTTAAGGTTACGAACATCCTGACAGTGGCCTTAAAATAATAATGATAGGTTTGTCATTAAAAAATAATCTAATTAACTCATGATCAATAATGTAAAATGACTAGTCCTACTACTATTATAAAGGTGAAAGTTTGTAAGTATGGATGTATGGATGTTTGTTACTCTTTCACGTAAAAACTACTGAATGGATTTGAATGAAATTTTACCACAATATAGCTTATACATCAGAATAACATATAGGCTACAATTTTTGAGGTTTCTAATGTGAGGTCGTAAAAAAACCTAGACGGGACGAACCTGAAGTCTACGCGAACGAAGTCGCGGGCAAAAGCTAGTTACGTAATAATTTCTGATGCCATCACGGTTATTACACATTGGAATGAAACTATAACGGATTTAAGTAGCGTATTATCTATTTGCCGACATTTTGTAAACATTAGTTCCCATATTCGTAGCCTGATTTTATAATACACTAACACTATAGTTATTATCTATACTAATATTATAAAGAGGAATAGTTTGTTTGTTTGGATTGAATAGGCTCCTAAGCGACTGGACCAATTTGAAAAATTCTTTCACTGTTGGGAAGCTACACTATTCCCGAGTGACATCCCTACTTCCCTACTTAATATTATAAATGCGAAAGTAACTCTGTCTGTCTGTCTGTCTGTTACGCTTTCACGCTAAAACTACTGAACCGATTTAAATGAAATTTGGTACAAAGATAGTCTGCGAAAATATATAGCCTATATATAGCCTATATATAGCCTATATATATGATAGCCTGAGAAAGGACATAGGCTACTTTTTAACCGACTGCAAAAAAGGAGGAGTTCCACGCAAACGAAGTCGCGGGCAGAAGCTAGTAGGCTATAAAAAAGGGATCAGAGCGAAACCGGGGCGGACAGTTTGTTTAATAATATATTCAAAAGAAATGGAGACTTCCGTATTACGTTTGTATGGTCAGTTCTTGTGGTTATACGACCCTGGCTCTAACACGTGGACTGTGGTTGAATAAGACATATCAAATAACTAACTATTGATTGACAATTGACATATAAATCTTATATTATTATATAAAAATGAATCGCAAAATGTGTTGGTAAGCGCATAACTCGACAACGCCTGGACCAATTCGGCCAATTTTTTTTTTTAATGTTCGTTAAAGTCCAAGGATGGTTCTTACGGCGAGAAAAAATAGAATAATTGCCGGGAAAACCCTAAAAACAGCCCTTTTCTTTTCCCATACAAACGTTGTCTAACTAAAGTTACCTAATTTGAATTTCGAACGGGCAGGATGACGTCTGCCGGGACCGCTATAGGCTATAAAAAAGGGATCCGGGCGAAGCCGGGGCGGGCCGCTAGTACTATAATAATTTCTGATGCCTTCACGGTTATTATACTTTGGAATGAAACAACTATTAACGGATTTAACTCGCGTATTTTATTTTATTGGCTGACGTCACGGAGCCTTTACAGATTCCATAATCGTAGCACGACTGAGCCGACAATAGTCTAATGCTAAAGATTAATTAATAGTTGTGTCATTCCAATGTGTAATAACCGCGAAGGCGTCAGAAATTATCATATGTATTTTAATTATGTTTTATTGTTGTTTCTCCGTTTTTTTTGTCCGCAGCTAGATTTCATAGACAACAAGTAATTGCAAGTATACCTACATTACGTGACTATAAGCAAGTAATTAAAATAGATAAGTTATACATTAAGTAAATAGCTGAGAAAACCCGTGTATCTTAAGGGTCAAAAGTTATCTTATTATAATATATTATTGTTATTTTTAATCAGCTAAATAGAAGGATGTTCGTTTTTAATTAGTTTACAATTTCACTATAATTCATATTATAATGATATTTTTGTACAAAGACAAGAGTAGAAAAATTTTAGACCCCCAGTGGGATTTGAACCCACGCTTATGCCTTTGCTTATTGCCTGGCAGCGTGCTGAACCATTACACCATAGGTTCGAATCCCATTGGGGGTCTAAAAAAGTTTTTTTACTCGTGTCTTTGTACAAAAATATCATTATAATTAAAAACGAATGGTATTGAACCAAATAATATCAATCGAATTTCGATTGATAGATCGTTGTTAATATTATACTTGTTATGTTTCTTAAAATGTATATTTTGCTGTTACTTTGTATTTACCTATAATTTCTGATGCCTTCGCGGTTATTACACGTTGGAATTAAACAACTTTAACGGATTTAACTCGCGTATTTTATTATATTTAATGACACTGATTTTAGCATATTGTCAGCTCAGCCGTGCTACGATTATGGAATCTGTAAACGAAACATCAGCAAATAAAATAAAAATACGCGAATAAAATGCGTTAATAGTTGTTTCATTCCAATGTATACTTAAGTTCCTTACACCTTTTTGATTGCGGTTACAATGTTATATAATAATATATTACTAGTTGTCCGCCGCGGCTTCGCACGGATCATCTTTTTTTACAGCATATGTCACTCGCGAATAGTGTAGCTTCCCAACAGTGAAAGAATTTTTGAAATCGGTCCAGCCGTTCTGGAGCCTATTCAATACAAACAAACAAACAAACCTTTCCTCTTTATAATATTAGTACTTATAGGTAGATAAGTATAGATGACACTGATTTTAGCATAAGACTACTGTCAGTTCAGTCATGCTACGATACGAACGTCAGCCAATGAAATGAAATACGCGAGGTAAATCCGTCTACAGTTGTTTCATTCCAATGTACATAATAACAGCAAAGGCATCAAAAATTTAATAGTACATTACGCACCAAGGCCAGTAAAATAAAAAATGTCTCAGATCACACGTAATTGTCGTCCGAGGCGAAGCCGAGGTTGACAAAAATGTGATCTGAGGCTTTTTTATTTTACTGGCCGAGGTCAGTACCTATACTATTTTTCTGTTCGACGAAGGCGGCCAGAAAGTTGGCGCTTTCTGGCCGGAGAACGGAAAAATATATTATAGGTACTTAAGTTCCTTACACCTTTTTGTTTGCCGTTACAATGTTATAATACTATGAGTATTATGGGCTATTTGTACCTTGTTGAACTAGTTGTACGGTGAAAGTGGTTTGGTGCAGACATGTCGCCCACTGCACTACCTGTCTACTAAGTGACATTCTACATCCGCTAACGCAATAGAATAGAAAAATATGAAGTAATATGATTAGGCGGATTTTCGAGCGTTTGAGACGCCGTCATTGTCTACATATTTAAGAACAGTCAATAATAATTTCTGATGCCTTCGCGGTTATTATACACTAGCTGTGCCCGCAACTTCGTCCCCGTGGAATAGTAATTCTTCATAAGCCTTCATATTTTCCTCGATTTTTACACATTTATCAACCGACGAAAAAAAATTAAACCTAACTTTTTCAAAATATTCTATAGCCTACCTATGTCATTCAGGGTGAACGCAACTTCCCAGCAGTGAAAGAATTTTTCAAATCGGTCCAGCCGTTTTGGAGCCTATTCAATCCAAACAAACAAACCTTTCCTCTTTATAATATTAGTATAGACTAGTGGCCCCGGCAGACGTCGCCGTCGTCCTGCCCGTCTGATTGTATCGTCAAGGATTTGTCAAAAGTCTTCTGTCACTTACCGTCAATCACTTTGTATATGGGAGTATAGAAAGATGTTGATTTTACACTTTTTCAAGATGTTTTTTAAATTTTCTCTACTTACAAACCTTCCCTGGACTTCCACGAATAATTCAAGACCAAAATTAGCCAAATCGGTTCATGCGTTCTGGAGTTTATAGCGTCAGGAAGGAAAACCCGACTTATTTTTATATAATAGATATATATTATAGTACATAATTATGGTCTAAGATATATAGATTAACTAGCTTCTGCCCGCGACTTCGTCCGCGTGGAATTCCTCCTTTTTTGCAGTCGGCTAAAAAGTAGCCTATGTCCTTTCTCAGGCTCCAGACTTTCTTTGTACCAAATTTCATTTAAATTGGTCCAGTAGTTCAAGCGTGAAAGCGTAACAAACAGACAGACAGACAGAGTTACTTTCGCATTTATAATATTAGTAGGGATGATACCTTCGTGTACACGTCATGCACATATACACAACATACAAGTCTACGTAACTTATAATGGACATTTTTCCTTATGTGTGACATTGACTGATGTCAAACTAAAACCGCGGGTTGACGTGACTTGTCGGCCTCGTGAAATAATATAGATCTATACTAATATAATAAAGAGGAAAGGTTTGATTGTTTGGATTGAATAGGCTCCAGAACGGCTGAACGATTTGAGAAATACTCTCACTGTTTGGAAGCTTCACTATTCCCGAGTGACATAGGCTATAAAAAAAGGGACCCGGGCGAAGTTGGGGCGGGCTGCTAGTATCTAATAATATAATAAAGAGGAAAGGTTTTGTTTGTTTGTTTGGATTGAACAGGCTCCAGAACAGCTGGACGATTTGAGAAATTCTTTCACTGTTTGGAAGCTACACTATTCTCGAGTGACATAAGCTATAGAATATTTTGAAAAAAAATAGGGATCCGTGCGAAGCCGGGTCGAACCGCTAGTCACTGAAAACAAAATATCTAGATGTGTTACTAAACTCACATAAATGTAACATCAAATATCACTACATAGTCGCTGTCGCTGTCTGTCCGTCCATATGTATGCTTAAATCTTTGAAACTACGCAACGGATTTTGAGGCGGTTTTTTGTTAATAGACAGAGTGATTCAAGAGGAAGGTTTATAGCACCCGTGTGAAGCCGGGGCGGGTCGCTATATTATATACGGTCTTATCTATTAATTCTAACTCTATGGTCTGTCGTAATGGCCGCGCCTCTACTTCCTATCCGGTTCCGGTTGTAATTAACTGGCTACACACTCGTGCATAGGAAGTAGCTAGGGAAGGAGACAGAGTATGGCCACTCTCATGCACTCATCCTTATCATGCCTTTGTCATGTAAGTACCTCGTTGTACGATGTCATGCTTTTGTAATGTACCTCGTTTTGCTCCTTGTCATGCTTCTCGCCATGTTCCCCATCATGCTTCTCGTCATGCTCCGACATCATAATAATAAATAATAAATATCTTTGGACAATTCACACCAATTATCTAGCCCCATTTTAAGCAAAGCTTGTGTTATGGGTACTAGACAACGGATAAATATACATAAATACATATAAGACATCCAAGACTCAGGTACAGATGCCAGTGCTCATCACATTGACATCTGCCCCTAGCGGGATTCGAACCCGCAACCTCCGGTTTCGTAGTCAGGGCCTCTGACCACTAGACCAACAGGCCGTCATTTCATCATGCGCTGTAGTTTCGAAAAGACAGCAAATAAAATAAAATACGAGAGTTGAATCGTAAATAGTTGTTTCATTCCAATGTGTAATAACCGCGAAGGCATCAGAAATTATTACTTGCTTAACGAATTAGGGTTCTTACCGTTTAATATGTTTATATGTCATATGGGGAAATATATTTATATATATAAGTACGTAGGTAAAAAAAATACCTTATGTTTTTTCCTATTTACTCAGGAAGCAGGTATTTTTTGAGGAAAAAATGTACAAATGAATTATCTATCTACGCAATAGGGTTTTACAAAATGAAAATTTGATACTTTCGTGGTTATCACACAATTTTAAAAACATCTTGAAAAAGTGTAAAATCAACATCTTTCTATACTCCCATATATAAAGTGACTAGCGGCCCCGGCAGACGTCGTCCTGCCCGTCTTATTGTTTCGTCAAAGATCTGTCAAAGTCTTCTATCACTTTTTCATAAGGCTTCATATTTTCCCCGTTTTTTACACATTTTCCACTGTTTCTTCGCTCCTATTGGTCGCAGCGTGATGTTATATAGCCTTAAGCCTTCCTCGATAAATGGTCTATCCAACAAAAAAAGAATTTTTGAATTCGAGTAGTTCCTGAGATTAGCGCGTTCAAACAAACAAACAAACAAACTCTTCAGCATTATAATATTAGTATAGATTGACGGTAAGTGACAGAAGACTTTGACAGATCTTTGACGAAACAATCGGACGGGCAGGACGACGTCTGCCGGGGCCGCTAGTATTAATAAATAGGTACATATTAATGCATCTATACGTTATCTATTGAATAAACATGGCATGCAACGTGCATTATAGAGTGATTTTACTACAAAGAAGTTTTATAGCTTAAACACGGGATTATAATATAATCTATACATTGGAATGAAACAACTTTAGTAGTAGAGACCTGGAACTAGGACGGTGTGTTCTTTGTATGACAAAGGCGACAGATAAGTACGTATGTCCTAAAATTCTAAAACCCCTTGAGGGTTGAAAGGGGGTGAAAAGTACGAGAAAGTTATCCCTTGCTCCGATCTATTTCAAATTTTGCATAAACATTTTTTAACAGAATTGATGGGAGTTTTTCGTATTGTGTTGAAATTCATCCCCTAACAGGGTTAAGATGGGGTAGAAAGTTATTTTGGGGGTGATTCTTTAAATTACATTTATTTTGGCACGTGTTTCATATAAAAGATTGCAATCCTTTTATAATCATTGTCGACTTACACGCAGACGAAGTTGCGCGCAAAAGCTAGTTAAAAATAAAATAATCGAATATAGAATGTCACGGGATCGTGCCGTCACGTCTCGATACAACATGATTTGTTCTTGACCTTATTGTTTGATAACTAAATTTTGATTTTAAACAGTGCATTTTTACATACCTAACGCTATTGTACTCGATGATCCTAGTGAAAAAGAGTATTAAGTGTAATATTGAATGTGATGACATAAACCCTTTAACACTTTAGACCATATGGCACATATACCCTTTTTCTCAGACCTTAGTAAGGTTCTTAACCTGGGGGTACAACTTGTATTCCGCGGTAACAATCAGCTGGTAGTTGTCTCTCACGCCGCATTACAAAGTGTCTAGTCTGAGCGCAGCGCAGCGCCGACTAGCGCGCGAGCTCGTCGTTGGGAGGAGGGGAATCAGGGACCCTAGTTAGGTCATAAAGGTAACGGTAAAAAGGTTAAGAAACAGCCCTAGTAGAATAAAGATGCAATAAAATGACGCAATACGATCATATTTTTTTAAATCATGCATCTCACAATTACAAACAGCCACTAGTTCACGCCTTAAACTTTACTCCGATATCACGACAAACCATTATATAATATTAATACGTGTTTATTATAATATAAACGAGATCCACAACAACTATACGTCATTTAATTTATAGCCGTGCATTAACGCGGCTGTAATTTGTAATTGTCAAATGTCGTGGTGTTGGTAGCGCGTTTGAATAAGTGTTTTGTTTTTTGTCTGTGAAAAGTTTGAGTGCATATTTTAACCGTGTAGACAGCTGAGTCATAGACACAGGTGGGTCAATTTTTTAAATTTCTTTTATTCATGTAACTAAATTGTTGTGACGTTTGTCTGTGTATATTTTAAATTCTTTTGTCTGTGTATATGTTAAGTGTAGGTAATTATTTTACGTTGGGAAAAGTTTTTATTGTGATAAATAATTTAGGTGATTTTCCTGTGAAATATCCTTTAATTGAAACTACAAAAAACCCTAACAATAAACATAGCTATCTCGTCAAACGTTTTATTTATTTTAGTTTAGGTATTTTTTTTTTACATTTAACAATATCAAAAAATAACTACTACGTCTATGTACTTTTTAACCCCATGAGACACCATCATAGTCGTCTACGTGACGACACAAAGTAATGGAAGACGAATTTAGTATTTTTTTAAATTCACCTCCTAATTTTTTAGAATTGCAATAGACGACAATAACGGCGTCTCGAACGCTCGAAGATCCATCCAACATCGTATAGAAGTAACCTTGTCTTGTCTCAAGCAGTTCTAAGGTCATCAGACATAGCAACAAGACAACAAATGTCAATTAATTTAATAAAAAAACAAATTTCCGCAATTCAAATGTTTCTTTAAAATAGATAAACGGCGACAATAACATGTTCTCAGTTTCAACCTTGACTTTGAGTTTTAAATACTTCACAGTTGTTCATAGATAAAGTAGAGTTCGTTCACATGGCGCTATCTTATCTGTGGAACTGTTTTTTTTTCGTCAACAGAGGCTTTGATTAATTTGTTGAATGATTCGCTATTACTAATTGATTAAAAAATATTTTTTTAAATTATAAATTTAGGTAGTAAAATTCCTCCTTTCCTCTAAACCGATGTTATTTTAAATTTTACGACTGTATGACGTCAACACAGTTTACCGTGAAATCTGTGTACGCAATTGCTAATAAAATATTTCATTGATAACTGAAAGGTAAATTGTTCAATTCGCTTCGCCTTACAAAGAAATCGCGTCACAATGAATCATGGGCGATACAAATTCTACAGATATTGAAATATAGGTGTCATGTCTCATCACAGGCCAGTAGCTTGTCTCTCATCACAGGCCAGCAGCTTGTCTCTCATCGCAGGCCAGTAGCTTGTCTCTCATCACAGACCAGTAGCTTGTCTCTCATCACAGACCAGTAGCTTGTCTCTCATCACAATTCAGTAGTGTGTCATCACAGACAAGTAGCTTATCTTTAATCGCCGGCCATTAGCTTGTCTCTCATCGCAGGCCAGTAGCTTGTCTCTCATCGCAGGTCAGTAGCTTGTCTCTCATCACAGGCCAGTAGCTTGTCTCTCATCGCAGGCCAGTAGCTTGTCTCTCATCAGAGGGCAGTAACTTGTCTCTCATCACAGGCTAGTAGCTTGTCTCTAATCACAGGCCAGTAGCTTGTCTCTCATCACAGGCCAACAGCTTGTCTCTCATCGCAGGCCAGTAGCTTGTCTCTCATCAGAGGGCAGTAACATGTCTCTCATCACAGGCCAGTAGCTTGTCTCTCATCACAGGCCAGTAGCTTGTCTCTCATCACAGGCCAGCAGCTTGTCTCTGATCACAGGCCAGTAGCTAGTCTCTCATCACAGGCCAGTTGCTTGTCTCTCATCACAGGCCAGTAGCTTGTCTCTCATCACAGGCCAATAGTTTGTCTCTCATCACAGACCAGTAGCTTGTCTCTCATCACAGGCCAATAGTTTGTCTCTCATCACAGGCCAGTAGCTTGTCTCTCATCACAGGCCAATAGTTTGTCTCTCATCACAGGCCAGTAGCTTGTCTCTCATCACAGGCCAGTAGCTTGTCTCTCATCACAGACCAGTAGCTTGTCTCTCATCGCAGGCCAATAGCTTGTCTCTCATCACAAGCCAATAGCTTGTTTCATCACAGGCTAGTAGCTTGTCTCTCATCACAGGCCAGTAGCTTATCTCTCATCACAGGCCAGTAGCTTGTCTCTCATCAGAGGGCAGTAGCTTGTCTCTCATCACAGGCCAGTAGCTTGTCTCTCATCACAGGTCAATAGCTTGTCTCTCATCAGAGGGCGGTAGCTTGTGTCTTATCACAGGCCAGTACCTTGTCTCTCGTCACAACCCAGTAGCTTGTCTCTCATCACAGGCCAGCAGCTTGTCTCTCATCACAGGCCAGTAGCTTGTCTCTCATCACAGGCCAATAGCTTGTCTCTCATCGCAGTTCAGTAGCTTGTCTCTCATCGCAGGCCAGTAGCTTGTCTCTCATCGCAGGCCAGTATCTTGTCTCTCATCACAGGCCAATAGCTTGTCTCTCATCACAGGCCGGTAGTTTGTCTCTCATTACAGGCCAGTAGCTTGTCTCTCGTCACAGGCCTGTAGCTTGTCTCCCATCACAGGCCAGTAGCTTGTCTCTCATCACAGGCCAGTAGCACGCGGCGGCCATTGTATCATTGTTTCATTGCTATGGCAACCGCCAGACTGGCAACAGTTCTTATCAATGTACTATGTTATCTAATCTTGGTGGAAATTGTTTTTTGCGAGTATCTATGCTATATATTTCAAGTACCTCGTGTTATGAGATAATATAGATATGACGTGAAAAGTATGTAAAATTTGGATGATATATTTTCAGGTTCCGTGAAAAGACAAAGTGTACGAACAAAGTAGTGTCAATAAGATTAAAAATAAAAAAACTTGCAATGCAAGTATGTATATAAATTCTTTATTGTACAACAACAAAGCAAATACATAAATGAAAACACAATAAATGTACAAAGGCGAACTTATCCTTTTAAAGGATCCCTTTCAGTTAACCTTTGGGGCGATTGCTTATTTAGGTGAAATTTGACGAATTTGAAAAATTATTTCACTGTTGGGTAGCTACACTATTCCCGAGTGAGATAGGCTATATGAACATTAAAAAAAAATAGGGATCCGTGCGAAGCCTGGGCGAACCGCTAGTAGTTTATACGGAACCTTGAAAAGGAAGTTTGTGAGAAAGTAAAACCACGCGTTGTTCGCGTGTATGTTATAAATAATATATTATATCTTATTGTTAATTAGCCTACTTTTAAAAGATAAATAAGTAATGGTTTTTTTATATTTTTTATCTTAATGCCACTTTTACAATATTTTTTACCCGATTACGGGAAACAATTGTACATATTGACTTCTCCATTTTGTTGGTCTAGTGGTCAGAGGCCCTGACTACGAAACCCGAGGTTGCTTGTTCGAATCCTGCTAGGGGCAGTCAGTGATGAGCACTGGCATCTGTGCCTGAGTCTTGGATGTATTATATGTATTTATGTATGTTTATCCGTTGTCTAGTACCCATAGTACAAGCTTTGCTTAAATTTGGGACTAGATTAATTGGTGTGAATTGTCCAAAGATATTTATTTATATACTGTTAACAGGAAAATTCTGTAGGTAGCATTACATTTTCACATGTCACACGCGTGCTTGTATCAGCGATAAATTGTTGTCATGTATTTTAAAATACTTTTCTTATCGACCTATAACTGGGTGGATCTTCGAGTCGACGTCGTCATTGTCTTAAACTTGAAATTATCTCCCGATGCTGGTGCAAATACTGTGTCAATCTATATAACTATATACCTAAACTAGCTGTCAGCCCCGGCTTCGCACGGTTCCCTTTTTTGTCTAGCCTATGTCACTCCCAACAGTGAAAGAAATGTTGGAATGAAACAACTATTAACGGATTTAACTCGCGTATTTTTATTTTATTTTATTTGCTGACGATTAGGATTCTTTACAGTTTCTATAATCGTAGCACGACTGAGCTGACAATAGTCTAACGCTAAAGTGATTTATACATTTATGCAAACTACCTTATATTTAAATTACAAATTTTGAAAAACTACCCTATTCTGAATTATGAAATACTAAAGTTACATGTAACTTTTGTATGTAACTGTATAAATCACTTTAGCGTTAGACTATTGTCAGCTCAGTCGTACTACGATTATTGGAAACTGTAAAGAATCCGTCAGCAAATAAAATAAAATAAAAATACACGAGTTAAATCCGTTAATAGTTGTTTCATTCCAATGTGTAATAACCGCGAAGGCATCAGAAATTATAATGAAATTATCTCCCGATGCTGATGCAAATACTTTGTCAATTATTCTATACCTATCTATATATCTACCATCTGCCCCGGCTTCGCACGGTTCCCTTTTTTTTCTAGCCTATGTCACTCGGGAATACTGTAGCTTCCCAACAGTAAAAGAAATTTTCTAATCAGTCCAGTCGCTTTGGAGTAGTTTGGAGCCTATTCAATCAAAACAAACAAACCTTTCCTCTTTATAAAATTAGTATAGAGTATAGAAAAGCTTGTCTAAATCTTTTCCAACCCTTTTCAAATATTTTGCAAATTAAATGAAACTTGAAAGTCATAACAAAGTATATTATTTACGTAATGAATTCCTTCTTTATCTATACGACATTACCTGAGCACTGTCTATTAATAGCTAAGTATATATGTTTGCTATATTTATATATATTCGCTTGTGATATAAGATGACATATTTTATATCTTGAATAAACATTGCTTTATCTATATATCTTGAAAACTGAGTGCTCCAAAATAGTAAGTTAAATTATTAATATTACCTATGCCCGCGATTTAGCCTGCACAGGACTTCTATCTATACTAATATTATAAAGAGGAAAGATTTGTACCTATTTTTGTATGTTTGTAATGAATAGGCTCAAAAACTACTGGACCGATTTTAATAATTCTTTCACTGTTGGGAAGCTACGTTCACCCTGAGTAACATTGGCTATAGAATATTTTGAAAAAAATTAGGGATCTTCGCTTTGGGTATCTACCCGCTAAGGCATCAGAAAGTGTAACCTAGACACAAGTGCTTAGGTTATAATTCTATTATAATCAAAACAGTTACCTAACTAAGTCTAGCAGTCTTTCGAACACTAACAGATTTTGCTTGATATGTCTTTACGCATATAAGTTACCTAACTGAAATTAGCAGTCTAGCAGTCTTAAGAACGTAACAAATACCGCTTGATACATCTTTACGCGTATTTCCAACTGCAGCTAGTATAATATAGTACAGCACGAGCGAGGCACGGCGCGCGCGCTCAGGATCACGCGGCCGGCGCGCGCGCAGACTACTCGCTGGCGTGTCAGTGGGAACGCCACGCGGCGGACAAGACCGGGACTGTCCTATTCTATTCTAATATAATAAGAAGGAAAAGTTTGTTTGTTTGGCTTGCAATAGTCTGACTTTAGCATAAGACTATTATTATTACTCGCGTATTTTATTTGCTGACATTTCCGATTCTTTAAAGTTTCCATAATCGCAGCACGACTGAGTTGACAAGAGTCTAACGCCAAGTCTTTAAATAAAAGCGTTAGACTATTAAGTTAAATCCGTTAACAGTTGTTTCATTCCAATGTGTAATAACCGCGAAGGCGTCAGAAATTATTAACTTGTAGATAGTTACTCGCAACTTACTTGGATGTTATGATACAGGACCTAATTGTGTTAATTATTTTTATTACAATCGTAATTATTTTATGTTTTATTAAGTTGTAAATAAGTTTATTAATAGTTTTACTATTTATAAATACAAGGACGACGGTAATTAATAATTTAACTATTTAATAGATATTTTTAGGGTTCCGTAAGTATTCCCAAAGGGTTGGTAAATAAAGGCTTGAAAGCCTCCTCTCAGGCTCGCCACCCGTCCGGTTTTGCAGTAAAGGCCCATTAGCTGGCCAACTGCGCTTCAGAACTTATTCAGTTCAAAAAAAAAAGGGTAAAAAATAAAAATTCCCAACAGTCGCTTTGGAGCCTATTCAATCCAAACAAACAAACAAACAAAACTTTCCTCTTTATTATATTAGTCTATACTAATATAATCCCTACTATCCCTACTAATATTAAATGCGAATGTAACTCTGTCTGTCTGTCTGTCTGTTACGCTTTCACGCTAAAACTACTGGACCGATTTAAATGAGGCTACTTTTTAACCGACTGAAAAAAAGGAGGAGTTTCACGCGGACGAAGTCGCGGGCAGAAGCTAGTACTATACTAATATAATAAAGAGGAAGGTTTGTTTTTGTTTGGATTGAATAGACTCCAAAACGACTAGATCGATTTAAAAAATATTTCACTGTTTAGTAGCTACATATTCCCAAGTGACATAGGCTATAAATAAAAAGGGATCCGTGCGAAGCCGGGGCGGACAACTAGTATAGAAGTTTAGATATGCGAATTTTAATAAAAAAAATATACAAACTTACAGAGCATCAATTTGTTAAAAATATTTTCATTGTAGTATTTAGTAAAATATGATATGATATCTTATCTAATGTTGTCCTTTTCTAGAACACACTAGTAGGTACAGTCAGCATCGAATATTTTTTTTTTTTTCGAACTGAATACTGAAGCGCAGTTGGCCAGCTAATGGGCCTTTACTGCAAAACCGGACGGGTGGCGAGACTCCTGAAAGGAGACTCTTAAGCCTTTTCATCGAATATTTTGAGCGCACATTTAATCAGGTGGCTGTTACGATATATTTGAAGAGGACTGTACAGTACTTATAAAAACAAGACATCAGTTTTTTAATTAAATATTGATAAAAAAAAACATATTATTTTTTGATTCGCAGTTATTACACATTGGAATCAAACAATAACGGATTAGAGTCACGTATTTAATTTGCTGACGTTTCGAAAACAGTTCCCATATTCGTAGCCGACTAAGCTGATAATCTAAACACAATAGTAATCTATACTTATATAATAAAGAGGAAAGGTTTGTTTCTTTGTTAGGATTGATTAGGCTCCAGAACAACTGGGCAGATTTAAAAAAATCTTTCACTGTTTGCAAGCTACACTATTCCCGATATACTATAAAAAAAACATATAAGCCGTCTAAAAAGTATAAAAATAATAAAGGCTTGATATTAGGTAGGTACCTAAGTATTAATAGGTATTTCTACAAAGAAAACGTCACGTCGGGGGGACCGCTCATCATTTACCTAATTGTATCTATCTATATTTACCTACTATATATCGAAATCTAAGGTCCCCCCGACATGACGTTTTCTTTGTAGAAATACCTATTAATACTTAGGTACCTACCTAATATCAAGCCTTTATTATTTTTATACTTTTTAGACGGCTTATATGTTTTTTTGTCGGGGGTTTGTTAAAATTTTTAATTTATTTTTTTTATTTCATACTTTTTGAAAGTAGGTAGGTAACTTATTATTTTTTTAACCAATTTCCATTTTACATGGAATTCTGTAATGTACGTGTGGTCCTCTTTCATTTAATACCTCACTCGGTTATATTTGTAGTCATTTGGTTAACCATTTCCACACTTTCAGAGCTTATATTTTTTGAACTACTTAACCGATTTTCATTATAATATTGTAATGTACACGGGATCCTCTTTCATTTGATACCCCACTCGGTTATATTTGTAGATATTTGATTTTCCATCCCCACTTTCACTCCCTATATTTTTTGAACGGCTCAACCGATTTTCATTATAATTTCAATTTTGTAATGTACTCGCGACCCTCTTTCATTTGATACCCCACTCGAGTATATTTGTGGACATTTATTTTTCCATCCCCTCTTTCAGCCCCCTCTATGTATTAAACTACTGGTCCGATTTTCATCAAACATAGCTAAGAACACTCCCGACATATTCACCTCTTAAACAAAAAAAACAGAATCAAAATCGGTTCATGCGTTTGGGAGCTATGATGCCACAGACAGACACACACACACACACACACACACACACACACACACACACACACAGACACGTCAAACTTATAACACCCCGTCGTTTTTGCGTCGGGGGTTAAAAAAGGGATCCGTGCGAAACCGGGGCGGTCGGGTAGTTATATATAAGGCGAGGCGGGCTGCTAGTCTAAAATAACGCGAGTTAAATCCGTAATTATGTCATTACAAAAAACAAATTATTATTAGAAACTAGCTTCTGCCCGCGACTTCGTCTGCGTATGATTAGTATTTTACACTATAATATCGTTATGAAATATAGCCTATATGTTATTCTGATGTATAAGCTATATTGTGGTAAAGTTTCATTCAAATCCATTCAGTAGTTTTTACGTAAAAGAGTAACAAACATCCATACATCCATACTTACAAACTTTCGCCTTTATAATAGTAGTAGGATAAACAATAATAAACATCTATTAACGGATTCAACTCGCATTTATTTTATTTGCTAACGCTTCGGATTCTTTACACTTTCCACAATCGTAGCACAGAGCTGACAATATTCTAAAAGTCAAAACAAATTAAATCACATGTCCCTAAAACTCCTTAATGTTTGTCACCGTATATTTACACAAACGAGCGCGTGGCCGCCGCCTGCGCAGCTATAAAAGCGGCGCGCGCGCTGTCATCCGTTTAGTTCATTACCAACCGCTCAACAACACACGTTGTCCACAGACTCGCAATGTGCGCGGCGATCGACATGCTATCGTCCGAACAGTTCTACGGCCACAGCCCGCCGGCCAGCTTCCTCACAGACTACACCCCAGTAAGAAGAACGAAGATCACAACCAGAGGATTCTCCGCACCATGTTTCCCGGCATCCCTGCTGAAACCTATACAGTTGACTTTGAAATCTGCGCCGCGGTCGTGTTTAAGAATGCCAACGGAAACTAAGAAGAAGAGAGTGGTGTTTGCAGACGATCGTGGTTACGCGTTGGAACAGATTAAGTTTATGACTGAACCGTCGCATGTACCGCCTTATTGGGCGTTGAAAATCGTCGCCAGTCCAACGTTGGAGAGGAAACCTCCGCCTGAACAGCCACAGGATCTTTGGGAGACGAGGTTTGTGCAACCAGCCTCGGATTATTTGGAGTTTAGAAGGAAAATAACAGATGAATGCGTGTCGCTTGAAAATGTTATTTTGAAACAAAGCGAGGGCGCTGTCGATGGAACTGTTAAAGTGAAAAACTTGGATTTCTCCAAGGAAGTGTTTATAAGAGCTTCTTCCGATGGATGGAGGACGAATGAGGATACGTACTGTGCGTTCGTGGAATCTGGACCGTTGGGACAGAATGGTTTATCCACTTATGATACCTTTGGGTTTAGAATACAGTTGCCTATTCATTCTCGAAGGTTGGATTTCTGCGTAGCGTTCAGGTGTAAAGGAAAGGAGTATTGGGACAGCAATAAAGGAAGTAACTATACCATAGAAAAGAGTTCAGTTAGGAACACTCCAGCGGTTTCCTGTGCGAGAATCAAATATGGAAACTCGTGGAGTTCACGCGCGGATTTGAATGGAAATACTCCGTATTGGTGAATGAAGTTCGATGTGGTTTGGTGTTGATTTAGCCGTCTGGCTTCTGTGATTTAAGTGCCATTATGTGCCAAATATTTGGATTGTGGTTAAGACTGAATGTAAGTACGGTGGCGGATTTACCGGCTGGGTAGGCAGCTCGAATCTAGGACCTGACAGTCATCGAGTTTACAATCTTACTTTTAAAGGTAATGCAAAGAATTATAATTAATATGATGCATTAAAAATATTGTGATTGGATGTTGATTTATAAGTCAGGAGGAATTTTGTAGCGGAGAATATTGAATAGCTTATTAGCAGTATGTAAATCGCAGCAGTATGATAATGTCTGTAGCGGAGTTATAGTTCTAAAAGGTTGATTTTATGGTGCATCAATAATTAAATATATGGTACCTATTTGTATTAAGACAAACGACTTGAACCCACGTTGTGAAATTCGTCGAATCTTCCCACATCCCATGGGCGCCACAGATCGATTGCATTATTTACCACAAAATTTCGATCGTTTCTCTTATTACAAGTATCATTATTTTTTTGATAAACAGTGCGTCTACATATAGGTTCTGATTGATTGATATAGACTGACATTTGACCGGTGATACGGCAATCGATGACATATCGGTGATTTGTAGTTCGCAAGTAGTTCCTTATCGAAACGACAAGATGAAGCGTGAATCACATTTGCATTTTTATCGACTTATATGTAGGCAGCACCGTGAATTCAATTTGTACCATATTAATCTACAGAATGGGTTATTACTGATAATGTCGAAGGGGATATTCTGCCGTCATTTCTAAAAAGGCGACCTTCTGACAAAAATTACTTTCGAGAAAATTGCGAAAAAGTGTCCTAATTTCTTTTTCATTGGTAAACAAATGAAACATTTATTTTCCTTAGTGGGTATACTAAGAAAAAAATATGTACCCATGAAAAAAAAAAAAATTGGTATTTTTTTTGCGATTTTCTTGAAAGAAATTTTTTTAGAAGGTCGCCTTTTTAGAAATGACGGCAGTATTTTGATGGTATTGCTGGGTGAAAGCTATTTGACTACCTAGGGTAGGCATTTTAGTGTGCCTATATGCAATGCTCGCCCGTGTTAAAGGTCATATTGAGTTTTGTAAAGCGTTAAAAGTTCAATTAATTTAACTTTTTACCCATAAGTCAATTGGCATAATGATTCTTTGACCATCAAGTAGGTTAATAAAAAATATTAGACATAGTATAAAACAAAGTCGCTCTCGCTGTCTGTCCGTCCTTAAGTGTGTTTAAATCTTAACTACGCAACAGATTTTGAAGCGGGTTTTATAATAGATAGTGATTTAAGAGGAAGGTTTATAGCATCCGTGTGAAGCGGGGCGGGTTGCTAGTATTGTTACAAATTTCCATGCAATTTCATTAAGAAAAGAAAATACGTGTCTTATATTTTTTTAATAATCTTACTGACGGAGTAGAATTTGATTTTTTTTAGTCTTCATCCTTATTTGAAGGTTAAAAACTTGTCTCGATTTTTATAAGCTCGAAAAATATATGTAAAATCAAATATCCCTACTAATATTATAAATGCGAAAGTAACTCTGTCTGTCTGTCTGTCTGTTACGCTTTCACGCTAAAACTACTGGACCGATTTAAATGAAATTTGGTACAAAGAATGTCTGGAGCCTGAGAAAGGACATAGGCTACTTTTAACCGACTGCAAAAATGGAGGAGTTCCACGCGGACGAAGTCGCGGGCAGGAGCTAGTAATTCATAAATTCTGATACTTTATTGGTTTAATCAGAATTTTAACTAATCTTGTATATTTTTTAAGTTTAAAATATTAGGGGAAAAAGTTCCTATATATTTTGAAAAAGTCTAGTTACTTGTAAAAGGTGCAAATGTAAAAATATATATTTTGTTTAATAATTTCTGATGCCTTCGCGGTTATTACATATTGGAATGAAACAACTTTAAACAGATTTAACTCGCGTATTTTATTTTATTGGCTGACTTTTCGGAGCCTTTACGGATTCCATAATCGTAGCATGACCGAACTTTAGCATAAAACTATTGTCAGCTCAGTCGTGCTACGATTATGGAATCTGTAAGGGCTTCAAAACGTCAGCCAATAAAATAAAATACGCGAGTTAAATCCGTTTATTTTGTTTAATCAAAAGGCATGTAAATAAAATGTGAAAATGTTTTAGAGACTGTATATTTTTTAATTATTAATTATTTTTAAATGTATTTTGAGTGTGCCCTTTTGCAATTTATTTATATAATTAGCAATAATGGGTATGTGAAATCAAATTATGTATGATTTAATGGGTCCATACAGTTTTTTAGTAAAATATATTGACTGTATAAGATTTGTAATTTTAGCTAATTTGTATGTTTTTTTTGATTGTATTTTTTTATACAAAAAAACTTGCGAATTAGCTAAAAATTGTGTTAGACAAAGACATGTTATTTTTGTATGTATTTCATACAAAAAATCGTGTGTATTTTTTATTCCGCTAAATGATTTTGAATTAATTTTGGATAATGCATGATTTTCAGAAAGAAATGAGATTAAATGTAATTTATAAAAATGAATGTTTTATATATAATTATATTGTTATTTTTTTAAAGCGGGGTCAGTCATTGAGAATGGATGTTAGTTTTTTTTATAAACGAAAGAACTGATTAATAATAATTAATTTATAGTTTTTTATATTTGTTTAGGTTAAAATGTTACGATTTTTTTAGTCTATTACATATGAAAGTGGTATGAATATTGACCATGTCTTTTCTACAGAATACGAGTAAATAAGGAAAATAAAGAATCTAATTGAAGCTTTTTTTGTTTTAATTATTTTACATTAACAACAAACTTTACCTATATCATAATAATTTCTGATGCCTTCGCGGTTATTACACATTGGAATGAAACAACTATTAACGGATTTAACTCGCGTATTTTTATTTTATTTTATTTGCTGACGTTTCGCATTCGAAATAAAATAAAATAAAAATACGCGAGTTAAATCCGTTAATAGTTGTTTCATTCCAATTTACCTATATCAGTTTTAAATAGGTTTGTATTACCTACTAATAAACATTAGGTAGGTATATCTATACTAATATAATAATCTGTCGCAATAATCTATAGCCTATCGCAGTCCACTGCTAGACACAGCCTCTCCAATGAGGGCCACCGCGTGTCAGAAATCCGCTAGATGCGCTAGTGTAGAACGAGGTCTAGCTGTCATGTTCCACCAATGAGAGGCAAGCTACTGGCCTGTGATTGGTGGTACATGACAGCTGGATCTCATTCTACACTAGCGCATCTAGCAGACTTCTGACACGCGGTGGCCCTCATTGCACGCCACTGTGCTCGATCTTCGACTGCTCGCATCCAGCTCCTGCCAGCCATCTTACGCAAATCGTCACTCCACCTTGCCTGAGGACGTCCTACACTACGCTTGCCGAGACGCGGTCTCCACTCTAGAACACGTTTACTCCAGCGGTTATCGGTTCTTCGGCTAATATGGCCAGCCCACTGCCACTTTAACTTGAAGTGGTACTGGATCAATTGGTGTGAATTGTCCGAAGATATTTATTTCAAACTCTCAAACTCAAACTCAAATAATCATTTATTCAGGCTAGGCTCTTACAGGCACTTGTGAATGTCAACGTTAAAATTAATATTCTTTTTCGATTCAGCAAAAGAAAAACCTCTTGAGAAGAATCGAGAATAAACTCAATGAGGTATAATTTTTTCAATATACATAATAATATTACAATTTCACTTAAGTATAAATTATGTACAAATTACAATATGTATGTAATCTAATTACATTTAAAAAAAAATAACAATACGTACTGGTTATGTATAAGGTCTCCAGATGTCAAAAGACTAAATTAAATTTACTGGAAATGTAAAGGTTTCCAGGAGTCCCTACTAATATTATAAATGCGAAAGTAACTCTGTCTGTCTGTCTGTCTGTTACGCTTTCACGCTAAAACTACTGGACCGATTTAAATAAAATTTGGCACAAAGAAAGTCTGGAGCCTGAGAAAGGACATAGGCTACTTTTTAACCGACTGCAAAAAAAGGAGTTCCATGCGGACGTAGTCGCGGGCAGAAGCTAGTATAAAATAAAATTTAAACTTTCGAAGACATTGGCAACGAATAATTATTAACCGGTGGGACAAGGTATAAATAAAAAAACGCGAGGTTACGAAATAACCTCGTTGCAGACTTACGTAAGTACATATTGTGTTTCGACACATTAAGAGATGGTACCAATTTTTACATTTGAGACAGGCGCGTGCAGTGATGTTGCAAATGTATGGCGCCAGGGTAGGCACTCCACTTCTCCAAGCAATTATAATAATCTTTATGGAATGCACGCCCTTAATATAATAATATAAAATATAATATAATAATAATATCTTTGGACAATTCACACCAATTGATCTAGTCCCAAACTAAGCAAAGCTTGTACTATGGGTACTAGACAACGGATAAACATACATAAATACATATAAGACATCCAAGACTCAGGTACAGATGCCAGTGTTCATCACACTGACATCTGCCCCTAGCAGGATTCGAACCCGCAACCTCCGGTTTCGTAGTCAGGGCCTCTGACCACTAGACCAGCAGGCCGTCAGCCCTTGATTTCAGGCACGCTGAAAACTTGTCATAAAGCTTTCCTAATAATTTCTGATGCCTTCGCGGTTATTACACATTGGAATGTAACAACTGTAGACGGATTTAACTCGCGTATTTTATTTTATTGGCTGACATTTCGGAGTCCTTACAGATTCTATAGTCATACTTAAGTGATAGGTACTTTAGCGTAAGACTATTGTCAGCAGTGTTGCCAATTTAACGATTTTGTCGCTAGAACTAGCGACTTTTGCTTAAGGCTTAGCGACCAAAAAAAAGTTTTAACGACAAAAATAGTTTAGCGACTTATCTGGCGACTTTTGGAGTACAAATTAAAACAGTTCTAGAGCCAATGATAGATACATTTTTCGCCAAATCGACACAGTATTATTCAATACCAAGAGATGCATAATATGGAAAACGACAAACGCGATAGCGCACCAAATTCAAACTTTATTTAATTGAAGTTCCATTTGTATTATTATGGGGGGGGGGGGGTCCCCGAACTATTTATGGTTATGTTTTAGTTTTAGCGACTTTCTGGCGACTTTTGACTTTGACTTTAGCGACTCGAATTTCTAGGAGTTGGCAACACTGATTGTCAGCTCAGTCGTGCTACGATTCTACTTCTTTTATTAATGATATTTCAGTAACTAATAATAACGCTAGTTCAGGGACGGAATAACGACTGTAAGGTCGCGGGTTCTAATTCTGTCTGTAGCCATGAATATTACACATTGTGTTTCCGACACGAGACTTCATATTTATATCCTACTAGCTTTTGCCCGCGACTTCGTTCGCGTGAACTTCAGGTTCGTCCCGTCTAGTCTAGTGTCAAAAATTGTAGCCTATATGTTATTCTGATGTATAAGCTATATTGTGGTAAAGTTTCATTCAAATCCATTCAGTAGTTTTTACGTGAAAGAGTAACAAACATCCATACATCCATACTTACAAACTTTCGCCTTTATAATAGTAGTAGGACTAATATTATAAACGCGTAAGTCTGTAAGAATGTATGGATGTATGTTTGATACATTCACGTAAAAGCTACTGAATAGATTATGTTGAAATTTTACAATAATATAGCTTACACATCAGAATAGCCATAAGTACACTATTTTTGAAATAAATCAATTTTAAACGAATTTAACTGGCTTATTTAATTTCACTTTAGCATAAGACTATTGTCAGCTCAGTCGTGCTCGATTATGGAATCTGTAAAGGCTCCGAAACGTCAGCCAATAGAATAAAATACGCGAGTTTAATCCGTTTAAAGTTGTTTCATTCCAAAATATACTAATTTCTATTAAATTTCTCACTTCCCATTACGCTACACGTGTTGTATCCACGTGATATGTTATCAGTTATCTAAACAACTGCTCTTATTATTGTAGTATTAACTAGCAGTAATAGAGAGGAAAGGTTTGTTTGTTTGTATTGAATAGGCTCCAAAACGACAGGACTGATTTGAAAAATTCTTTCACTGTTTGGAAGCTACACTATTCCCGAGTGACATAAGCTATAAAAAAAAGGGATTTGTGCGAAGCCGGGGCGGCCAGCTAGTATTTTCTAAAACACCAGAAGTAAAAAACAAATGTTTCCAGTGGAAAGCTCTGTTCGCTGTTGGAATGAAACAACTGTAGATGGATTTAACTATGCTAAAGTAAAAGACTATTGTCAGCTCAGTCGTGCTACGATTATGGAATCTGTAAAGGATCCGAAACGTCATTTTAAAAGGTTTTTTTCTTAATATTTTTAGTAGAGAACAGAAGTTAGATATACTCAAAACTCAATACTTTATTTGCATTCTATAAATAATAGTTTTACAAATAGTATTACTATATACCTACTTATAGACCCTGTTGGGCACAACAAATTATTTGGGTACAGCTTCTTAATGTACAATCATAAAATTATTACTAATTCTTAAACATTAATAAATTATCTACTTATATTATTAAATTTGAGGTACAATAAGAGGTATTTTAAATAACTGATAATTATTTATGCTTAACTACTAACAATATAGTCAAACAATAAACTTAACAACCTAGGTGGGTAGTCAGTTTTATTATTATTAAATATCTAAGTATTTTTTTTAATTTTCTTTGTTATTTCAAATTAGTAATGACCTTGTTGCAATCAATACTTGCACTTAAATATTCAGTTTAAATAATAAATAACAAGATAAACATATTATTTATAATTTACAATCATTCAATGGATTTATTTTTGTGACTTGTTAATTAATATACCAGTTAACCTCTAAATTGTAGATACTGTGTAGTAATTTCTGACGCCTTCGCGGTTATTAAGTATACATTGGAATGAAACAACTGTAGAAGGATTTAACTCGCGTATTTTAAATTATAGGCTGAGCTTTGGAGCCTTTACAGATTCCATAATCGTAGCACGACTGAGCTGACAAAAGTCTTATGCTCACTTTAGCCATCAATTTTGAGATCGCTTTAGCATAAGACTATTGTCAGCTCAGTCCTACTAAGATTATGGAATCTGTAAAGGCTCCGAAACGTCAACAAATAAAATAAAATAAAATTGCGCGAGATAAACCCGTTCATAGTTGTTTCATTCCAATGTACACACCGCGAAGCCATCAGGAATTATCTTATACTAGCGGCCCCGGCAGACGTCGTCCTGCCCGTCCGATTGTTTCCTCAGTCTTCCGTCACTTACCGTCAATCACTTTGTATATGGGGTATAGAAAGATGTTGATTTTACACTTTTTCAACATGTTTTTTAAATTTTCTCTACTTACAAACCTTCCCTGGACTTCCACGAATAATTCAAGACCAAAATTAACCAAATCGGTTCGTGCGTTCTGGAGTTATAGCGTCAGGAAGGAAAACCCGACTTATTTTTATATAATAGACTAGCGGCCCCGGCAGACGTCGTCCTGCCCGTCCGATTGTTTCGTCAAAGATCTGTCAAAGTCTTCTAACTGTCACTTAATGAATAGTAATTCTTCATAAGGCCGTTTCCCCGTTTCTTACACATTTTCCACTGTTTCTTCGCTCCTATTGGTCGCAGCGTGATGTTATATAGCCTAAAGCCTTCCTCAATAAATGGTCTATCCAACAAAAAAAGAATTTTTGAATTCGAACCAGTAGTTCCTGAGATTAGCGCGTTCAAACAAACAAACAAACAAACTCTTCAGCTTTATAATATTAGTATAGATTGTCAGTTAAAAATTCAACAGCAGGGGAAAGCAGTAAAATAAAAACAATTTGATTTAAACGTCTTTTATTTATCCTTAACTAATTATAAGAGCAAATTGTGCATCACAAGAAATACATAACAGCTGACCTTCGAGCGTTTGAGACATCATTGTATCTCGTTATATCTGTAACTAGCGACCCGCCCCGGCTTCACACGGGTGCTATAAACCTTCCTCTTGAATCACAATCTATTAAAAAAACCGCATCAAAATCCGTTGCGCAGTTTTAAAAGATTTAAGCGTACATAGGGATATAGGGACAAAAAAAGCGACTTTGTTTTATACTATGTAGGCTGCAAATAATATTAAATATTATAATTTCTGATGCCTTCGCGGTTATTACACATTGGAATGAAACAACTATTAACGGATTTAACTCGCGTATTTTTATTTTATTTTATTAGCTGACGTTTCGGATTCTTTACAGTTTCCATAATCGTAGCACGACTGAGCTGACAATAGTCTAACGCTAAAGTGATTTATACAGTTATGCAAACTACCTTATATTTAAATTACAAATTTTGAAAAACTACCCTATTCTGAATTATGAAATATGTTACATTTTACGCAAAATATTTTACTATTATACAGTACAATTAAAACCTAATAGGGGGCGTTACTAGCGCTAGAAACTATAAAGAATCCGAAACGTCAGCTAATAAAATAAAATAAAAATACGCGAGTTAAATCCGTTAATAGTTGTTTCATTCCAAAATATTAAATATTAATATGCATGACGAATTATATTTTTGTCCATCAAGTAGATCCAACGCTCAAACGCCGTCTCAAACGCTCGAAGAT
The DNA here is from genome assembly GCA_038024825.1 of Polylopha cassiicola. NCBI lineage: Eukaryota > Metazoa > Arthropoda > Insecta > Lepidoptera > Tortricidae > Polylopha > Polylopha cassiicola. Next base: position 2,034,325 of record CP149065.1, read on the forward strand.
CCCCACTGTATAAGAACAAGAGTGATTTGGCTAAACGTAAGCCGTCTGAAGGAACGTGTATAATAAAATTACAACTCCGTGTCAAAAAAAAAACTTTGTAGTTTAAGCCCGAGAGCATTCTGTGGTAAATCCGAGAGCATTCTAGAGCGGGCCCGAGAACATTCCAGATAAACCCGAGAGCGTTTTGGAGCGGGCCCGAGAACATTCTGGGGCAGGCCCGAGAGCATTCTAGGTAAATCCGAGAGCATCCTGGAGTAGACCTTAGTTAATTCTGAAGTAGGCTCCATATCATTCTAGTGTAAGCCTGAGAACATTATGTGGAAAGCCAGAGAACATTCTGGAATAGACCCTAGATCAATCTGAAGTGAGCCCCAGATCATTGTGCAGTAAAACACAGCACATTCTAGAATGGTCCCAGAATATCCTGCGGGTCGTAGAGCATTCTAGAGAAGGCCTTAAATCATTCCAGTGTAAGGCCCTAGATCATTCTGTGGTAGGCCGTGGATCATTCTTCAAAAGCCCTAGATCATTCTTGAGTAGGACCTAAATCATTCTGGAATATTCGTCAGAGCATTCTTGTACATTCTAAATCATTAGAGTGGGCCTTAAGCACAATAGAGTAGGACCGGCCTCCCCCCACATTATGTAGTAAGCCCGAGAGCCATTTCGTACGTTCTAGATCAATATATAGGCCTCAGATCATTCTAGAGTGGGCCTTGAGCACTATAGGGTAGGACCGGCCTTAGCTGTTAGTCCGAGAGCATTCTGCGGTGAACCCGAGAGCTGGAAAAGGATGGCGCCAGGCACTCAATACATTAGTGACATCGCGCCTACACGGAATGCACGCCCTTGCCTTGGCCAGGCGCGTGCAGTGTGAGCGTAAGTATGACGCCAGGGTAGGCACTCAATACGTTATAGACATCGTGCCTACATGTAATGCACGCGCTTGCCTCAGCCCCTGGCATTCTCAAGTGGGTCCTAGAATGTCCTAGATCATTCTAGAGTGGGCCTTAAGCACTATAGGGTGGGACCGGCCTCCCCCCCCTCTCCTAGGTCACACGTGCATTATATTACAGCTTGCACTGCGCCCCCTTGCGCGGTATGTTTATAAACGGCGTCGGGTTCGGGTAGAGGCAGCGGCGCGTCTTGAAGTCCACGAGATCCGTTATTTTGACGGGCTGGAAAAAAAAATGCATTTATATAACACTAGCTTCTGCCCGCGACTACGTCCGCGTGGAACTCCTCCTTTTTTGCAGTCGGTTAAAAAGTAGCCTATGTCCTTTCTCAGGCTCGAGAGTGTCTTTGTACCAAATTTCATTTAAATCGGTCCAGTAGTTTTAGCGTGAAACAGACAGACAGACAGACAGAGTTACTTTCGCATTTATAATATTAGTAGGGATGCTACTGGGGAATAGTGTAGCTTCCCAACAGTGAAAGAATTTTTCAAATCGGCCAGTCATTTTGGAGCCTTTTCAATCCAAACAAACAAACCTTTCCTCTTTATTATATTACTAGCTCTCCGCCCCGGCTTCGCCCGGATCCCTTTTTTTATAGTCTATGTCACTCGGGAATAGTGAAGCTTTCCAACAGTGGAAGAATTTTTCAAATCGGTCCAGCCGTTCTGGAGCCTATTCAATCCAAACAAACAAACAAACCTTTTCTCTTTATAATATTAGTATAGATATAGATTACATTATAAAAAGTTACATTATTATCCCTACTAATATAATAAATGCGAAAGTAACTCTGTCTGTCTGTCTGTCTGTCTGTTACGCTTTCACGCTAAAACTACTGGACCGATTTAAATGAAATTTGGCACAAAGAAAGTCTGGAGCCCGAGAAAGGACATAGGCTACTTTAACCGACTGCAAAAAAGGAGAAGTTAGGAGGCAGAAGCTAGTAGGCTATAAAAAAGAGGTCCGTGCGAAGCCGGGGCGGGCAGCTAGTATATACATTACCTCCTTCTCTCTCTTGTCCGCCTCCGTCTCGGTCTCCCCGGCGCCGCCCGCCGCGTGGCTCACTATATATACGGACAGCTTCTGTCTGTTCGTAGACGACGAGTGTATGTGTTTCTGCAAACAAATTATTATTGAAATTAAACAACTATTAACGGATTTAACTCGCGTATTTCATTTTATTGGCTGACGTTTCTGAGCCTTTACAGATTCCATAACCGTAGCACGACTGAGCTGACAATAGTCTAACGCTAAAACTTGTCTTTTAGTGTTAGACTATTGTCAGCTCAGTCGTGCTACGATTATGGAATCTGTAAAGAATCCGAAACGTCAGTATACATTTTTTTCATTCCAATTTATAATGACCGCGAAGTCATTAAAAATTATTATTTACAATCTAGATAACAAGACTTACGTTGGAATGAAACAATTTTAAACGGATTTAACTCGCGTATTTTATTTTATTGGCTGACGTTTCGGAGCCTTTAGAGATTCCATAATACTAACGTTACTTAATTAGCTAGAGGTATGTATAATATTAATTTAATTATATACACTCAGAGGCACAATTAACCGCCCACATACATTTTACGAAAACGAAACGAAAACACTAAAAAGTGTATATCATTTAATAATTTCTGATGCCTTCGCGGTTATTACACATTGGAATGAAACAACTATTAACGGATTTAACTAGTAACGCCCCCTATTAGGTTTTAATTGTAATGTATAATAGTAAAATGTAACATTAGTATTTCATAATTCAGAATAGAGTAGTTTTTCAAAATTTGTAATTTAAATATAAGGTAGTTTGCATAACTGTATACTTAAATCACTTTAGCGTTAGACTATTGTTAGATCAGTCGTGCTACGATTATGGAAACTGTAAAGAATCCGAAACGTCAGCAAATAAAATAAAATAAAAATACGCGAGTTAAATCCGTTAATAGTTGTTTCATTCCAATGTGTATATAATTTTTCACAATTAAAACTGTTAAGTGTTCATACCCGTTCTACTCATTTTGTTAACATAAACATGTACTTTATTGAATAATCAAGTTAAAACAACAAATTTCAGAAGAAATTATAAGAATATTCTGAAAATGTGTGTGGGCGGTTAATTGTGCCTGAGTATATATTTAATTATAATCCTACAGTTCTCACCTTATAAAACTCTATAAGTTCCTCTTTAGTTATTGTATTCAATTGTTCCACCTCCAC